>CM053261.1:0-60000 GCA_028583405.1 Pogonophryne albipinna | reverse complement strand
GACAAAGTAAAAAAGTATTTATAGTTGAAAGTAATGATAAACTAATATATTTAAATATATAAAATATTATGGATTCATTCAAATGTTCTATAAAAGACTAACCAAATTACCTCACCAGACCTAAATATAACCAGTGCTATCATTAATACTGAATCCTCTCATCTTTGCACTTCCTCTCTGCTTATATATAGATCACTGTACAGCATCATCACAATATATGACTGAACATAATATATTTTTTCCTGTGAGTGTCCTGGCTTAAAGATAGTGAGGTCTATCATGTTATGCCTTAACAAATCCGTATTTAATATTGATGTTATACTTCAAAACAGTAGCATTGTAAATGCAAGAATGAGCTCACCATAACGTTTTTTTTAGCGGTTTTCTTTCTTTATTTTCCACAGTATTAACCAGGACTGGGCCAATCGTTTGGCTGCAAAAATGGGAACCCATAAAAGAGTGGAAAGGAAACCTAAACCTGATGGGAATCCGCCCGGGAAGAAGACTGTCTGGAAGAGGAAGCAGCCCCAGCCTCCTCCTGCTCCTCCTCGTGGCGTAGGTTCAGGACCAGCAGGCCAAAGCAGAGGCTTCTCCAGCCCCGCCTTCCACTCCAAGGACAAAAAGGGGCAAGACAAACATTTCAAAAGGCTACAATTACTCATGTCAATCACCCAGAATCAACCTTCTGCTATGGTTTGGGGGAAGTCATGGAAGTACAACAAATCATTGCCCGCACTAGAAGAAGGTGCTATTTCAAACTGGGGCGAGTGCTGGATGTTTGCCACCCAGCAGCCTTACTCTGAAGCAGGCAAGCCTTGGCTAAATGGACCCAACTTGATGGATCCTCATAGCCTTCATTTCTGGATGAAACCTGACTACAGGATGGTGGAATCGCAAGAGTTAGACTTGAGTCTTCCAATTGAGGAGTGGCAGATGTCCTGGAGAAAAGCTGACAAAAATAAAAAGGATGGAAACGGAGAAAATGTTGGCAAATCTGGATTCTTCACCCATCTGTTGCAGACTCAGCACAACAATGAAGCCTTATGCTCCTCCGAGTGGAGTGACTCATGGTTATCCACCAAGCCAGCAAGTCAGCAGGATGATTCGACTGTTCTAAATGATGGTCAAATGAATGAGTCTGTTGAAAAGCAGGGTAAGGATACAGGGATGAGCTCCAAGTGGGAAGAATGTTGGAGGCTTGCTAATAACTATGGTTGCAAATCTAAGTTGCCTCAAGTTGAAAAATCTCACAATCCAGAGTGGGCCAATTCATGGAGAGCAGCCATGGTGAACAACTTCCATAAAAATGCTGATCCCTCTGTGTCTGACCACAGCCAGCAGAGAGAGTCACATCTCTTCAAGGCCATGCTTGTGTTTCCTGAGCAGAAGAACAGAGATTTGTACCTGAATGAATTTGAGGCTCTCTCTGAATGGAACACTTCTTGGCAGGTGACCAAAAACAACTCAAAACCCTGTGAAGAAATAGAGAAAGTCCTTAACATCGCGCATCCAAGGATGGAGACTTCCAAAGCTCAGAAGGTGGAGAACAACCTGAAGGGGCAGGATTTCCTGTCAGAGAACCCACGCTATGAAAACCTGAAGAATGATGTGATCTATTGCCCAAAGAGAGAATTTTCTCAAACTAAGCTGCGTCATCTGAAACACATGGAAAACATCTTGTCTGCCTCAGAATGGAGGGAATCGTGGAAGACACTAAAACACAGAATGAGAATGGAGAGAAGAAGAATGAGGCCTGACCCTTCAAGGCCTTTCAGGGCAGCTGAGAAAGGAGGAGAGAGGATGCCATCGGCCTCAGAGTGGAAATACTCATGGAAATTAACCAGTCAACCCATGCGTCAGGAGCCTGAAGCTTGGCAGCAGGGTTGGTCCACAACACCCCAATTCCGAGTTGATCGTGCTAGGGAGCAGAATCACTTTGCGCCTGTGGAACTCCCTAAGAACGGGCCAACAAGTGAGCGCAGTTGGGAGGAATCCTGGAGGTTCTTGAGGCGCCAGCGTCAATCAGAACCTAGGCAGGGTAGGGCTCAAACAAGCCAAGCAGGGTCAAGTGTGGCTACTAACCAGCCTGGCTATTCGCTTGCACAGAGGAGGGTTTCTAGATCATCTTCTGATTGGCAGGCAGCCTGGATGGTCTCAGAAACTCAGTTCCACCATGATAGACCCTCCTTAACCCAGTGGAGGGAAGCATGGAGGTGTTCTGACTCCCATACAGATCACTCTACTTCAGAAGTGCTGAGAGAGGATCAGGTGAATGTGGCAATGGAGATCCAAACCCTGAGAGAAAAGATTTCCTTGCAGAGAGCCAATGCTAAATTTAGCCAGTCTTTTGACAAGCAGATGTTTAGAGAAAGATATCCTGAGAAACAGTGGGATGCTTCATGGAAGGCTGGGTCACTACTGAACCATCAACCAAGTCATCATGGATCTTCAGGGACACCTGAGAAAAGTACGAGCTGCACTACTCCGCAGCACGACAACACTGAGAATGGACATGGAACTAAGTGGGGAAGGTCGTTCAGGATCGCTAACCCAATGCCCCCCATGGAGAAACCCTGGGTAGAGTCCTATGCCAACCCATGTCAATATACCGTAATGTGGTCAAGAGGAAAACACTTAAAAAACAACGTCAGCACCATCTTAAGCAGCAACCCTGCAACCTTCAAGCTTTGGGGAAACTCCCATCAGTTCCTGCCAGGGGCTCATCCAAAAGCCAAAAACACAACTATGTCTAAAGCATCTGTGGACCCCAGGGTGATCATAACAATCCAAACCAAAAACAGGAAGCATTTATACTCTACAATTGAGAAGGAGCAACTGTCAGCTAAGAAGTTGGCAGGATGCCACCTGTTGGGTAAAACACAACCACGTCCCAAGAAAGGCCCTGTGAAGAGCGCTAAGAAGGATGACAAAACACCTGATACATTCTTTGAGGAGTGGGAAGAGTCTTGGAGGTTTTCGGTCCAACCTAGTAGTCTGAGAAAGCCTGTCAAGTCACTCTCGGGTTGGAACGAGTCATGGAAATTCCTCATTCCACCACACCAGCCGATGAATGGCCCCAAGGCCAAATAAAAGGCAACTTCAGTAACTTTGAGCTTAGTCAGAATTGGCCATTTTTTAACTATGTCAAGAAATAAAAAAAACGGTATGCTTTACCCCTTGCTGTCGTTGTTTCTTTTCACTGGTTGAGAATATATTCTGGATGGTCAGGTATTCATAGTTCTAAAAACAGAATTGGAACATAGGCCATTATCTGATTGGGATAACCTTTCAAAAAAATAAAAGATAAAAGTTAAGATAGTACACAAATCTATTATTCAATGTCAATAATCTAAATAGTGTGTTTCATTTATAATATAAGAAGAGAATTAACACTTTGTTCACTTTTTTGTTAACTATCATAATTATTTGAAAAAATTAAAACGTGTACACCTATGTATTAGCATTTTATACAAACACAGTTTTGCCTGTCCGCACAAAGATCTACTTGAATCAATCAGCAATTTTCATAAAGCATTTGATAACCTGCTGATGACATCATTTCCTGATTCAAAGTAAGCATATTGTCTTTTTTCAATTCAATTACAATTTAAAAATACAACCCCTATAGAATTCCTTAAAGTTGAGAATAGGCCAAGGAGACTTAAGATGGATTTGAAAAAAGTTCATTTAATAAACAGAAACATTTACAAGCTAAACAAACACCCAACACTTACCAAGTTTCCTAAAACGTATCTTACCATAACTATTAAATGCTTACCAAAACAATAATTGTATCAGTCTTAAAATTGGTCTACAAAAGCAAGGACAAATATAGATTTAACAAGGAAAAATAATGATGTAAATTAAATGCTTTTCAGAAACTATACAGCCAGTGTAGTCAAGCTTTGACATATATCTTTTATATCAAATATATAAAACAAATTATTGTGATTAAAAATGTAAAGACATTCTTATAGTGTTATCAATCTCTGCAAACCACACTAAAGCTGGTACAGTTACGTTTACACCCTTTATAAGATACTTAAAGTGGACCTATCATGCAAAATGCACTTTTGTACGTCTTTTATGAATATGTGTCCCCGGTGTTCCAGGGAACTCACCAAGTGTCAGAAAATACAACCCTCTCTCTTTTCCTCCGTACCCAAATCTTTTAAAAACGGGGCTACAACGAGCGGATACAGATTCCATCCGAGCTGACGTCAGCCCGGAATAGTGCGCGGTGACGCTCCGCCTACATGGGCAACACTCCACCTATCATGGGAATGAGAGATTGGGCCACGTCATCTTATTAAAGTTGTGCTGTTGTTGGCTGAAAAAATCGGGACAAGGGACTGCATGCAATGCCATGCCTGGAAAAACAGAAGAATCTGTGGCTGGACTTCATTTTCAAGGGGAATGTGCAAGAACACCTCGGGAAATGTCTGCTTGTGTGTTCTAGACATTTTACCTCGGACATGTTTATCAACTTCCCTCAAGTGAAAAGAGGATATGCTTCCAATCTAAGGCTAAAAATGGATCAATACCAACCATCCGGGACCAGGACACATCCAATTTGGAAGCTGTACGTTTTTCCTTTTTATTTAGCGGTGCTTTTCCTGATAAAGTTATCTCTACTACGCAGGGGCGGATCTAGAAAAATATTCATGGGGCGGCAAGAGGGTGGCAGGAGAATTTCAGGGGTGGCATCCCCTGGCAGAAGTATATGCTGATTTAATCGCAGTCATATCAATCAATTGTAATACACGGTTCAGCTGCATTAAATATTACATATCTGCCGTAGTTCTTTATTTATAGAGCCCTGATGAGAAGACTTCTAGACAAACATGAGAACTGCCGCCGAAACTGAATATGTGACGTGGATCATAAATATATCAGCAATTAAACAAAATCTTCAATTTCTCTTCACAATATAAGTCTCCTTGCAGTATCAATACTAATTCGGCTGACTTTTATATTTGATCCAATCGGTATATTGGTATATTTACACCATAACGGTGCACAGCTGATAGAAAGGGACACCTGGTGGTTAAAGCACTTTATTGAAATGTATTATTTTTATTATTAGATATTAATAGGAGACACAGACAGACAAACTAATAAGGCTTTATTTAAACATTAAAGAATACTTTAGGTTAAGGTCTTATTTTGAATAAGAAAAAAGCTTTGGGGGTATAAATATTAAGCCTGACAAAGTACTAATATATTGCTTTCCTGCAATGTTAACTACTGTATGTTTAAGCACTTATTTTAACTGATATTATACGTATTATACTCTTATCAGTGTTGTAGTCAAGTCACCAATTCACGAGTCCAAGTCACCCTTGAGTCACCACTCTTCGAGTCCGAGTCACCAAGGGAGATTCGTAGTCGAGTCCGAGTCCAAGTCCGAGTCACCCAAGGAGTGTCCGAGTCAAGTCCGAGTCATCATTACCTGTGTTCGAGTCCGAGTCCAAGTCTGAGTCACCTAAGAAGAGTCCAAGTCAAGTCCGAGTCACAAGTCTTCATGTATTAATCTTCGTGGATATATGTTTTGAAATGTAGCTGCTCCTCTACATTGCTTTTATCCTGTCATGTTATACTAATCTGTCTATTGAACTGCTGTGAAGCCAGTTTGGCTACAATTCTTATAATAGGTGCTATACAAATATAAAGCTTATTACTAATATTAATATTATTGTTATTATATATAAATAAACTATATTTAAAATGAGTTCCCTTTTAGAGAAGTGATTATATGTGTATGCCAATATTTTCCAATGATAAAGTTTTCGTTTGGAATTTTATTTTGATAGTGATAAGATCGGGACTCTTATTTTGAAGGAACTTTTACCGGTTAAATCCGTTTACTGATAAAGATTTAGCCCCAGAAAGCACATGGCTACATAGCATGCAAAATGATGTCATTCTGCATGTTAAGTAGCCATGTGCTTTCGTGTTATGGCTGAATCTTTATTTATTGATTAGATCACGTTACTCTGATGAGTAATGTGTTATGGAGCCTTCTCTTCAATATTGTTTCCATATAACGAGCATTTTGCGCTGCTCTTTTCCAATGTGGAAGCAGAATGTGTGAAAGCATACAGCATGATGCGGGGTGTGTCTCTAGACATGTTTAGACTGGAATAGCGGGGCCCAGTCCCTGAACTCGCCTCACAGGTGCACACGCCAGGATAGAGGACATCAGACTCCAGAGAAAATTTACTCGAGTCCGAGTCCAAGTCGAGTCCGAGTCATCGTGGGGGGAAAAATTCACAAGTCTGAGTCCAAGTCAGCGTACGCGATAATTCACGAGTCCGAGTCACGTCAATCAGTGCGCGAGTCCGAGTTGAGTCACGAGTCCCGAAAATCGGCACTCGAGTCCGAGTCCAGGACTCGAGTACTCCATCTCTGACTCTTATAAGATGTATGTAGATAGTATAAGAAATGTGCAGAATACGACAGTTTAATGGTGGAGGTACACACACATATTGATAGATGTCTTGTCATGCACAGTTGAGGAACCTGCGACCCAAGTTTTTCATCTCTGGCCTTGTCAGGTATTGAATATTCAATAAATAAAGAACACAGAATTATTAAATATAAAACACAGAATTTGTGTGATTATACTAAATGATTTACAAATAAACACCAAATCAAATCAAGTTTTATTTATATGGCACATTTATAAACGATTGCATTACCACTGCATATTTACAACTGTTACACATGCTGATGTAACGCAAATGTTTCCAATTTAGGATCAATAAAGTATATCTTATCTTAAGATGATCGATGGCTACTGCCATATTTGCAAAATGTGCCTCTGAACCTTGACAAGTGCATGTTTCAGGCTTATCAATGAACAACAAACATAAGACCAGCTGTTAAATAAAGCTCTTCTGACCTTAGCTGTCATGTGGGTATATATTAATGCTGCCCATTATGGGCACAAGCAATTTTCACCCATTTATTAATTATATGTTTTAAATGTGAGTGTTTCCTATCCCCTAAACCTCCAGGGATGTACACAGTTTAATACTGGCAACTTCTTATTATGGGAAATATGAAAACGTCTTTTAAAACTACAACTCCCAGTAGAGACGTGCCATAGAGCATGTTGCGAAACACACAATAGCCAGCATGTGTAGTTCTGGGGACGGGGTGGGGGAGGGGGGGACGGGGTGGATCCGTTCAAATCCAGTTTTGGACAGTCTGCCGTGGTTCCATCTCATTTCAAGTGTTGCTCGGCGTAACCCTCGGTGCACACTCAAACATCCAATCACAGAGCTTGAGGACTATCACGGGGTTTGTCAAGCGAAGCGGAGAGAATACTTACTTCCGGGTGTAAAATTCTCTAAAGCAACTACTATGAGCTGCTCCGACCCTCGGTCCTGACGGACTCCAACTTGTGTTTGGATGTCAAGGATAATGATGTGTTATTGTTGAGTAAATAACAGTGTGTGGTTTAGAAAAGAATACAAAATTAGAAGGAAAAAACGATGAAACAATACAGATTTCAGTATTCTGAGCCCCTACTCTCCCCATAACTGACGGCAACAAAAGTCCTACATTATTCAATTAAAATAAAGAGGTAAACACAATAAGTGTGGCTTGATAATGAGTCAGAAAAAGGTTGATAAACGCTGTGAGAATGGATCTGCGGAGAGCATTTCGCCGCGATCCCAACGTGTCTATTACCAACGTTCAGGGAGCTCTATGCAAGTCAATGGGACGCCCTGCCCGTTGAAAACTGACTCTCAAGGGGTACCCTGTACGTAATAAAGTGACGGGGAGGGGCCCTGACCGACCGTCAACATGTGACGGGTTGGGAGTGAGAACGTGTTGTCATATCGGACGCAAATCTGGATCAGCTCTGTTGTACCCCCGTTTTTAGAGATTTGCGCACGGAGGATAAGAGGGAGGGTTGTAT
Organism: Pogonophryne albipinna; assembly: GCA_028583405.1. Classification (NCBI taxonomy): domain Eukaryota; kingdom Metazoa; phylum Chordata; class Actinopteri; order Perciformes; family Artedidraconidae; genus Pogonophryne; species Pogonophryne albipinna. Next base: position 52,070 of record CM053261.1, on the reverse strand, counting down.
TTTCTGACGCTTTGCGAGTTCCCTAGCACACTAGGGACACATATTTATGTATAAAAGACATCAAAAAGTAGATTTTGCATGATAGGTCCCCTTTAACACTAGAACCGCCAGAGGTCGCTGTATACCTAAAACCGCCAACGGGTAAAATGTACCCGTTATTGATTTTCAAGGTACAATGTTCTTTTATTTATCATACAGAACAGTGAGTTTTGATCGCACAGGGATGAAACTTATACCAATATAATCTGTGGACTCTCAGCTTTTCATATGATATCGTTTGTGCAGATAGCATGAAGTATAAAATATCGCTAAGAGTGCTGATTTAAATGCTTGGTGTTAGACTCGTGTTTTGTTTAAGTACAAATCTCTCTATCTATCTATCTATCGATCTATCTGTAATGTTCTGTTCTATGGACATATAATTGTCTACATAAACAGACGACGTGGACTACTTCTCTCATTCCGAGTGTCCATCTTTATTCAACTGGCACGTAACCTGCACACATGCATTACGTCCTCAACGTGAGCTCAGTCATCCAAGATCTTGTATTCTCCAAGATGTTACACTATCTATAACTATCTATCTGTCTGTCTATCTCTCTATCCATCTATCAATATATCTATCTATCTATCTATCTCTCTCTCTCAATCTATCTCTCTGTAAGGAACCGCAGTAGACAAAAGGCGTTGCTATAGCAACACGTCATGTTTACGCTGCATTTTCTATGAGGTAAATATGACCCGCTGGCGGATATAGGTATAAATGGCATTTTTTTTGACGATTTTTTCAATCTGACTTCATATTGACAATTGTTAACAACAGAAGGTGCTACATAACACACTTTCAGGAAAAGTCACGGACTGGGAGACTTTAATATGTTATTGAAAAAAAGTTACATACAATCAAAAAACAGCTGCGGGTAAAATGTACCCATTGGCGGTTCTAGTGTTAAACAGGCATTGTTAAAGCAAGCATTGGGATATAGGACCATGATATGGCATGTATGACTTCATTTTGTAAAATCTGTTACTTAATGTAACGAGGGAAGGTATTGCACCATTTAACGTTAAAATTATTTGTATGAGGCTCAAATTAAGATTTATATGAAGTTATGTGAGCTTTAACCTGTTAAGCCTGGGAGCTCCCGGAGGCCACATCTTGCAAGAAACAGCGTCTGAGGGCTTCTTAACATTGAACAAACTATGAATGTATCATACCCACTTAACGGGAAGAAACACAGCTAACTAGCGATATGAACAATTTTTACCGAAACAAAACACAACTCTAACGCCAAGCGTCTGAATTAGCACTAAGCGAAAGAGTGCTAACGTACTTAGCACATAACTCACGGAAGAAATATTGTATAGTTCATCGGATCTGCACAAACAAAACATCATATGAAAGCTGATATTCCACATATTCCAGTGGTATAATTATCATCATTGTGCGACCAAAACTCAGGGCAGCGAATAATTAAGCATAAATCTGTCAAATGTTCAAAACGGCATTGTTTCACTGTAATAGCGTCAAAATCACAAAGTGCCATTAAGAGTCACATTCTTAACGAAAATCTACGAACGCAAAGAACTTAATTTTCGAGTTTTCAGCTTTTATCCACAAAAGCGTATCTTTTAGTAACTTTTTGAGAGAATTAAGCAGAAATCTGTCAAAGGTTCAAAACTGCATTGTCTCCCTGTAACAATCTTAAAAACAGAAACTGCCATAAAAGAAAATCAATTCCTTACACAATTGTGGAGTCTATTTTTATATAACATTACAAGACTGATTCTTATTATTACATGATATGCTACCAAAATTCTGCATAGGTAGAATAGGACTGTTAGAACTGTGAGTGTTGGTGAATGAACAGAGGAGGTAATGTAAAACATATGAGACAACTGAAGTGTGGGGGGAGCAAGGAATATATTTCTGATAAGTGTGCACATGATTTAGGTGTCCGGAACCTATGACAAGAATTGAAAATCAACATAAGAGTCTGGCACCTATGTTTAAAAATTCAACATAAGAGTTTGGTACCTATGTTAAGAATTAGTGATCGACATAAGAGTTTGGTACCTATGTTAAGAATTAGTGATCGACATAAGAGTTTGGTACCTATGTTAAGAATTAGTGATCGACATAAGAGTTTGGTACCTATGTTAAGAATTAGTGATCGACATAAGAGTTTGGTACCTATGTTAAGAATTGAACATAAACATAAGAGTTTGGTACCTATGTTAAGAATAAAAAACATAAACATAAGAGTTTGGTACCTATGTTAAGTGTTAATGTGGTAAACATAAGAGTTTGGGACCTATGTTACCTAGAGATTAAATCCTCTGCTGTGAGGCTCCACCGCCGTGTGGAGGCTGTGGTTCGGGGAAAACGAAGAATAGGGCAAGTGATTGGATTCAAAATAAGATATTTATAGTAAGTGAAGACTTTTTACGGAGAGCCCGTCAAGACGGCATAGGTTTAAAAGGGTGATTACGTTAAGTGAGTGACGACTGCTTAATTGTCTCATTCCTTCCTATGGACTTACTATATTATTCTAAAATGGTGGCATGGACAGCTTAGGGCATTTCAACAGAAAAATATAGCATTTGGTTGTTCAAATGCTAAGATTTTTACGTTGTTTTGGTGTAAAAGAACAGAAAAATAGATGAGAAAGTTTGGAAAAAGCTTATGTGAGAATAAAAAATTTTTTTTAAAAAAAGGGAGTCGAGGTATTGTGGCTGAAGTGAAGCTCATTCCTGGTCAGGTGCCGCCATCTGGTGTGGCACAAAAGAAAGAGAGATGAATTATAAATTAAGGTTTGTCTCTATCTGCTGGACATATTGTATATTATTTTAGTCAGAACTAGAACCACTGTGTTCAAATTTAGAATTATTACATTTAACACATATTTGTATATTTAAAGCATTACACATACATCATTTTGATCAGAAGTACAAAAGGGATTAGTAATTAATCCATAATAATTTAAAGAATCTTTAGAGTGTAAACAGATAGGGAAAAACACATTTTTACACTCAAACAATGTGCATGTCTGGATTATGGACAGGACATTTAGATAATACGAATAAGTGTTCACTAAAAGTGATAATATTAATAATTATAATAGAAAGAAAACATAGGCCTACTCTTGAGTCAATTTACATTGTTGTGATCTGTTAGTATGCTCTCTGCTGGTTTTCACTGTTGTTCTAAGTAACAGTAGGATTTAAAATATTGGAGACTATGTGGGGATTTTCTTCTTGTGTGAAATATATGGAGCTTGAAATATGTGAGTATTTCATTTTATATGAGAAAGTGGTTTACTGAAAAAGTTTTTTGAATTTTTCAATTTACACACGGCATCTATTGCACGTCTGTCCGTCCTGGGAGAGGGATCCCTCCTCTGTTGCTCTCCCTGAGGTTTCTCCCATTTTTCCATTTAAAACTGTGGGTTTTCTTTGGAAGTTTTTCCTTGTACGATGTGAGGGTCTAAGGACAGAGGGTGTCGTATTGTCATACTGATATTTTGTACAAACTGTGAAGTCCACTGAGACAAATGTAACATTTGTGATATTGGGCTATATAAATAAACATTGATTGATTGATTGATTGATGTTACAAATGGTTGAAATATTTTTTTTTTAAAGGAGTTCTGTAATATCATTAGGAGACATTCATTGTGTTGTTAAGATGGCATTTAACAACCAAGACAGATAGTATGATTAGAAGAAGACAGAGTGGAAACGGTTGGATTTATTTAACCTCAGTGTGCTAGAATTTCTATAGGTAATGCGTCCCGAGACCTGGACTCTCTCGCTCTGCCTGTCAGACGGCTAAGACCCCGACCCGCCTGAGCAAACAAAGACCTAACCCAAGCAGGAGACTGCTCCTTCTCCATCGTACAGACAGAGAACCAGAGCTGAACCAACAACAATAAGAACTGCATCCAGAACAATCTCCACCTGTGGCAGCCAGAACCAAAGCTCCATAAAGCAGCAAAGAGACTGTAAAGGAGGAGATGAAATGCAAAGCAGTACAAGAACAGTGGCATGATGGGGGCTGCAGATGTAACTGGGCAGATTGCTGCCTCAAAGAGTTACAGCGAATGGATTCAAGAGCTGATGGACAAAGGGGGAGGAGTCAGAATCAGAGGAGTTGGTCGAGCAGAATGTGAGGAGGCCGGGGTCACGGCTCGAGATAAACCAGAGGAGACGGGAAGGGAATCAACGGGAATGAGTGAGTTTGCACATAAACACACTTATTCAAATAAAAAGAACCAAATTTAAAGAAATTGAATTGAATTGATAAATAAGTGAAGATAAAAAGTTGTATTACCCATTAATTAATCAATTGGTAAATTAAAAATAGCAGTAAAGAAGAAACTATTAAAGTAAAATGAGAAAATAGACCTAAAACACTGAGGGTACTGGGGGATAAAAGGGGAGACATGATGGAAATATTCACTACACTGTAAGCAGTGGGTGTTTTGGAGTCAAGAGTACAGAGTAGAACAGATTCTTCAATCTTTTCATCATGTAAACAAATTATTCTTTAAGACATTCTTATTCATGTTTGAATTTGGTAGTGTTTTAATTTGTTACAGTATTCATCTACAGTTTAAAGGAGTTGAACGTAGCTGTTTGCTATCACTATATAATACCACGCAGGGATAAGCCAGAGCGTACAACCTTTGCATGTGGGCACAACCCGTTTTGACCCAGTTTGATTAATTCGCTATACCATATGATATCGCCTGGGGAAGTCGTCATACTTATACATATATAAATAAAGATATATGTTTCAAAGCTCTTATCAAATTAACAGTTGTATTAATTATAATTGTATATTTACAGTGGCGTTTTTATATGATCTACAAAAGTGATCTACAAAAGTGGTGGGGCACAAAAAACGTAGATGTCTACACTCTAAGCCTTTGCGTTATATATTTACAGTACATTACTGGCAGCTCAGTGGCCAGTAATGTACTATATATCCTAATTACAATAAACTACTGTAATCCATTTTACAGCATATAGGACACTACTGTAGTACTACAAAACAGTATTTTACTGTAATTTTCATTTGTGTTGTAATGTTGCCCATTACTGTATTTTATTATATTGTACTGCAATATTACTATACTACTGTATTGATTATTTTTAACTACTGCACTTCAGAATAACATTGAATTCAAATCAAAAGGTTCTTTATAAAGAATTTATTTTATTCCAAACTCACATCAAAATCGAGTTTTGCAAATACAATGAATCCTGCTTCCAATGCCACTGGCTTTACTTGCTTTAAAGCAAACTTACTAAGAGTTACAATATCTAATCTATCTGAACACAAATCACTCCGGTAATTTAATTCATGTTTAAATTATTTTAACACTAGCAATTAACGACCCCGAAAATGCATCGTGAATATTTCATATCAAACAATTCATTCAACAATTCATTCACAATTCATTCACTCATAGAGGTTGGTGCTTTCTCACCACACAAAAAACGACTTTGCTAGTGTCTATCTATCTCCAATAGTTCACTAGAGCATACAGTCCTAAAAACGATTTATAAATGTCTGGATGAAAAACATGTACAAGTAAAACAAATTTACAGAATATACACAACTCCAAGTCCACACTTGTCTGCCATTGTTTTCCCCTTCTTCAAGAAGCTGCTGTGGGTGTGTTCACTGTGTTGTCTGTGTTGTGTGTGCAGGGGAGGCGGGGCTAACTCAGTCATTTACTACAATGCTGTATTGCCATGGCAGATTATATCCAAGTTACATTCAGTTTACAATAGGTTACAGTAACAATGTAAAATATTCCCGCTTCATCAAAACTACCCAGAATGCAATACAAACTAAAGTAATTTACTGTAATAAAGACATATAGCATTGTACTGTAGGGTTTTACAGTACTTTGCTGCAAAAACTACAACCAAGTCTAAGAGTGTATATATAAGCTTCTGCAGTGACGTGCAGTGAGGTTCATGGCTGGCTCTGACTCTTCAGGTTTACAAATATTATATTTTGACCTAAATCAAAATATAATATTATTTTCAAAAGTTTTTTTAGTCTGATGCTTCGATTAATTTTAAACAGACAGTTCAACAAAAGGATACCCAAAAAATGTAATTTTATCATTTAAATATTGAACTGTTCTCTCTTAGTAAGATCCCATTTTCAATACAATTGTGGTCTTACCTTGACTTGAAGATGAAGTCCATTTGCCTATCCTTCTGGACAAAAATCTCTTTTACTTTTTTGTAAAAGTCCTCCTTATCTTCTTGTAGTTTCAAAAGTCTATCATAAATCTAATCTAATCAATAGATTTATGATTCAAAAATTATAAAAGTAGGGTAGACATGTGGATATTATCCGGCTGAACAAAACGTGCATTTATCTAACAGCTACGTTTCCCACAGATCTTATTTCCAGCTATTTTCTAAAATCCTATGGAGAAATCTCATTGCTTTTTTGTGGAGGGAACCCATGCGCAGCTTACTTCCGGGTTTTAGGACGCCTCACTGCAGCTCTCTCGTCTCCTCTTCACACACCACACTTTTCGCGGCACACATACTTACAGCCAATCAGCTCTGAATTATGTGAGATGATGTATGGAGGGAATGGCAGCTCAGTGCCCCTATGGTCATTATTTTTTTGCCACACATATTCAGGCCCAATCCCAAACCACGCCCTACACCCTACTCCTACACCCTACCCCTACACACTACCCCTCCGTTCGCGCGGAGGGTCCTCCACATTAAGTGCTGTTCCAAACCAACGAGTGTGGAGCGGTGTGGAGGGGGAGTGGGCTATCAAGCCCTCAAACAGCGAGTCTGCATCGGTGCTGACTTGAGACCGGTCTCTACCTGACCGGTCTCAACGCTGTGTGTGTCCGTCACGAAACAAGCTGTTAACAAGTAGTTCCAGCAAACATCCACTGATAAACTGCGATGTTAACAACCTCATGATAACCTCATGATTTGTTTTACTTAGGATCATACCTGTGTTTAGTCATACCTATGCATTTTATTATAAAGTTGTGTATATTTACAGACTGTTGCAACAACTAAGAAGCTTATAAACATCAGGTTTAAAACTAAAAGAGCTTTACAAAAAAGTAACACAATGAAAAATATTTGGAGTTTTATTTGAGTTATTAATTTACATTTTTTGTCTAAGAGATGCTGATTTGAAACCGTTGTTACATACAGTTACGGCATTTCCTGTTTCTGCCGGAGAGAGGGGAGGCCGTCCCAAAGCTTGCTGCTGTATTTACTCCCTCCATCTGACAGGAGGGAGCCTCATGTGTCACTCCACGGAGTTCACTCCGTCACGGAGGGGGAGTGTGTAGGGGTAGGGTGTAGGGCGTGGTTTGGGATTGGGCCTAAATAGGAAAATACTCTGAGCATGCGCAGTGTAGTTTTTACAGTCACCATTCACTTTGACAGTGAGAGGGAGGGGCATGATCGGGTTTTGTCCCACATGGCTCAAAACAGCTCAATAGGCACACACTGTAGACACTAATTAGAAGAACACAGACTAAAACAGCAATGTACAGACGAATAAGATGATTAAACATGATCTTAAAATATATTTTAAGATATATATATTTTTTTGTAATCGTTATTTTTTATACTTTCTGCTGACACTAGTTGGGGCACCTGCCCCTGATGACCAGTCGCCACTGTATATGTATACCAGTGGTTGTGTTAGACTTTTTCGTTGTCCGTCATAATCCATTATTATCCGTCATTTTATTTTTCATGTTTTAATGATGAGATGAGACCTATTTAATATTTATGTTTGGGTACTGAGCAGCAAATGTTCATTCATTCATGTTTTAATGATTCATACAGAACTTTTAAGGGCATGGAGAAAAAAAAGATGAACAGAGACACCTACCGTGTGGTCACTTTTCATGTCAACACGAACATGAATGATTTATTTTTTCCTGCACTGACAGCACAGCAGAGGGGGGCAGAGGCCGCTAAAAACACCACGACCATTGTGCCTAAACAGGCAAATATGAACAATGCCATCGTTTTAAACGAGACAATTACAATCAAAATATGAACAAAAAATGTACAAGAACAACTCGATTGACCTGCTGTAGCCTAGCCTGAACGCTGATTTCTGCATCGTCGTGCACCCTCGGACAAATCCGTTACTCATCTTAGCTTTTCTACAGATGTTGCAGAACATTTAGCCATCTTCCCTCCTCAGCCACTTAAACTCTTGCTCCCACTGAACCCGGTACTCCCGCTTGAACTCCTTGCCTCTTGCTTGCCCCTCTGCCGTTGGCTGAACGTTGTCAGTTTTAGTCTTACTGGCTTGTCCTTCATCATCCACCGCATCAATCCCTCTTTTCACCTCGTTTATCCACACCATCACAATTACTGGGCTTATTAAAAAAGCTTCGGACGATCAGCTGCCGTGACATTTTGAGATTGCTAAAGCCGGTTAAACAACGAGGTAATCAACGAGGTCAAAAACAAGACTAGACAATAGCTACTTAATATACACACACTCGCCACCAACTGGACAGGGGTGTGAATGACTAAATAATAGTTACAGACTACAGTAGAGTACAGTAGATCGCCCTCAGTCTACCTGGCCACTAAGGATGTAATATAATGTGGGCCGCTGGTGGACATTTTGGCCCTGTTCCGAGTTGTGTTCAAATCTGTCAAAATGACGGACTGCTTTCAGATTTTTCCGTCATTGTTAGAAAAAATCCGTCATTGACGGAAAATATTCGGTTAACGCGACCTCTGATGTATATATATATATATATATATATATGTATATAGCCTGTGTGTTGTATATTTATACACACAAAGGAGCAACCTTTGTTGTCAAAAAACAAATAACAAGTTGTATTGTAGTGTTTATTTTAGTGTTGTTTTATGCTTATCCACATTTTGATTTCAGAGCACAGGAGAATGCTGGGCACAACATAAAGCTCAACAGTGAAGCTGACAATGCTGAACAAAACCATCTAGAGTTATAATATTTATTCAGCTGAAAAAGTCAAAGCTCTACAAAAAATTTAAAATATATTGCACATGGTTGGTATTTAACAACAAGGGGTGTTATAGTCTGTGTTGTTGGTATTTATGGAAACATTTTACACCTTTCCTTCCAGTACTATATGTTTTAGTTACTTGTACTTAACATGAATAATCACAGTTACTATCCTTTTACTCAATCACATTTCAAAGAGAAATAGGCTATTGCTATTTTAACTCCACCACAGTAATCCATCATCAGCTTTACTTTTTAGATAAAGATTTAACTCACAATTGATCATAACTCAAAAATACATATATTTTTATATATTACCAAGTGGTTTCATGTACAACCCACACAAGTATCATGCTAAATTAAGCTCTATTGCTTGGATATCACTAGATCCTGTTACAGCGTAATATAAAAGTACATAACGATTGATGTGTAAATTAGCATAATTACTAGCTAGCCGCTAGCTGCTAACTGCCGCGGCCGCCTCGTTAATATTAAAATCCATCATATGGCAATCCAGTGCCATGCTGTCATGAACGCACGGTGCTGTTACGTGTACAAATTGACGTGCTTGATTGTGAATAGGGTTGGGTATCGTTTGAATTTCCACGATTCTGATTCCGATTCCGATTCTACTTTTCGATTCCGGTTCTTAACGGTTCTCAATTCCGATTCTTTGAGGGGCAGGGTAAAAAAAATGATTACGTTCTTGTTGAGAAAAACAAGCATATCTGCCTTCTCAGGCATACCAGGAAGAAATGTTTGAACATTTTAAAGCAAAATGCTTCAATCTGGTGCACTTTAAGCAGAATTACTAGAGACTAGATCTAGGGGGTACAACTCTAAACACCCATATGAAAAAGATCGGTTTACATTTGAATAATTAAATAAGTATGTGAGCATAACCAATAACCCATAGCCAATAACAAATACATGTAACATATTTTATTTTTGTTGTTCATTCATATCTTATTTTACTATTTTATTTATGCATATTTTTTTATCTCTCCAGTTTAAAACGATATGTCTGGTTTACTGTCCTATAGTATACATTGGAATGATTTCAAACCTGTTTTATCCCAATAATTATAAAGGAGTGCCTTGGAAATATGTGTTTACATAAATTGTGATCAAAACGTTTGAGACCCACTGAGATAACTTAGACTAAAGTGAACTATCTAAACACTCAGAGTCCTTTACCTCACTGAGCTGTAGTTATCAGCCTCTCAGTCTGACTGGAGAGGACTCTCCTCCACATCATTGTAGAAACATCTTCTTCTTCCGTTAGAGCAGCTAGCACCAGATGCTAATAACAACAGCGCCGGTTCCAGTGCACCCTCCCTTTCTCCCTCGCTCACTCGCACTTTGGCTGTGAGCTGCGGGCGCCAGATAAGCCAACATCCCTCATTTTCATCACTTGCAGCGCCCATCGTACAGGGCTAATGAAACGTGTAACCGGGGTGAAAAGAGTGTTACATTTACTTAATTATGAATGTTGTTACATCAAGGCCGAAAATTAGGATGAGCACTGTTGGAGTAAACACAGTAGTGGTGGCTTAAAGCCCACCTCTGCTCCGCGCCGTCCGTTAGATGAGCCTGGTCAGATTTAATAAGAGAAGGAGTTCAAAACACCGGCATAAAAGTTATAACAATAATCTGATTTTAATGGTAAAAAACACAATACGAAACACAGAGTGCCCCGTAACAGAGCACTCCGGGCTCCCCGCTCTACCGCCGTGCGATACAGGTATCGGGACCAGCCAGTCAGCAACAGGGGGCGCATTTTGCATGAATAAACAACAGTATATATGGACATGATTTGGGGCGGAGATGTGGGTCGGCTCTTCCATCCCATTTTACTCCTAAGTGAAGCGTGAGAGCCTCGGAACTAGTCAAGGTCAGAATCACTTTTTATCTTCCACCTAACTTCACTCCTTTACTTTCCCAGGGAAGATTTCACACAAACTATTCTTTCCCAAACAATCAAACATTGTACACAGATATATTGGTGCTTGAGATTATACTGGCCCCAGGAAGAACCTTGAATAAGAACATGTGTGTGTGCTGGTGGGGGGGGAAAGTGTATGTGTGTGTGTGTGCTGATATCTGGGTCAGTGAGTGTAAGTGTGTGTGCTGGAGACAGGAGGTGTAAGTGTGTGTGTCAGGGTATCTGGGTCATTGAGTGTAAGTAAAAAGGGTTATATATATAGGATTACTTTAAAACAGTCCCAAATAATACATGTTTACTTCAATACAGTTCAAGATAATACCTGTTTACTTTAATACAGTTTAGAACAATATCTGTTTGCTTTAACCCCTCTTTTGATCTCACCTTCAGAGATCAACTTATACACAGCATTTGAAACATAACCACTGTCATTCTTTTCTACTGTCTGTCCCCCAACATTTATATAAATCCATCAGAAGCTGGGATTTAAACCTTTAGGAACAGTCCACCATAACAACTTCTTATGACAGTGGAGGGAGACCAAAATATGTTAAAAAAATTGTCCTTGTCGGCTGAGTCATCGTGCTCGTCCTCCGACGCGTAAGCCAACAAGGGCATTTGGTACGAAGGGGAAGGGGCAGCTTCTCCCTCAAAAAATGGGTTATTAAAACAAAGTTCCTCAAAAAATGGGATATTAAAACAAAGTTCCTCAAAAAATGGGAAAAACAAAGTTCCTCAAAAATGGGATATTAAAACAAACTCCACACCGGCTATATCAACCTGTTTCAGCGGAAAGTGTAGTCCCCTGTGCCGTCCTGGCTTGCCGTGTCTTTGTCCCCCCGATCCGCTGACGGCGGCTTCTGGGCTGCCTGCTAGAGAGATGTCTTCCCGATCCTCCTCCTCCGGCCCGCTGATGGCGGCTTCCGGGTCGATGCTGGAGAGATGTCTTCCCGATCCTCCGTCTCCGGTCCGCTGATGACGCCTCCCGGGTCGACTGCTGGAGAGATGTCCTCCCGATCCTGCTCCTCCAGTCCGCTGTTGGCTGCTTCCGAGTCGACCTCCTCGTCGAGGGCCACGTCCGTCCTGATGTCGTCCACGGTCCAAGCAGGTGGTTTCCCCGCCGCACACTGGCTCCAGCTGTCCCCCTTTCCTCCTAGACGGACGGCATGAGAGATCCGCTGGGTCACTCGGTCGGGGCCGGAGAGCCTGGGGTTGAGCCACTTTGTCCTGATGACCTTCAGCCAGACGAACTCCGCTGTGTCGGCCTCCTGGGTCCCTCTTTGGCGTCACCAACCTGTGTGGAGAAATCTGATACAAATCCCTCAAGCCTACGCTCAGGGCTCCTGGGCCCTCAGCTGTTTGGAGCCTGTTGGTGGGGTGTCTTAAAACAACAGCCGTCTGTGAACAGGTTTTCTAAATTAATTGTAGACCTCCTGTCTGCCAGTGCAGCTTCAGAATCTTAATACTTGGACTGTGGCAACAAAACAAAACTCCAACATCTCTAGGTGAACCAAATAACATATTTCAATAGCTCTGAATTTCTGACAAGCATCTGTGTTTATTTTTAAATGAAATCCTTGAGATCCCATTTAAAATCTAAATATAATATGAACTGCTAATGTTTCTGGTAAAGAAACACACTAATGTTATGGATTCAAAAACAACCAAAATCATGATGCTGACAAAATGAATGATTTCCTGGTGATACTGCTTTTACCTGTCAGTGCTGAGATATTATCAAGATCTCTCACAGTAGCCTCTTGGCCACTGATTCTGCATCTAAGTTACCTGTTATAACTCAATCAATATTAGAAACATGTCAACATTCATCAAACAGTATCTTATCCCCAGATATGGAGCAGGTCAATTCTAAAACTGTCAATCAATGGTCAGATTGAACAATTGAGTTGGGGCAGCAGGTTCCCTTCAGTCCCTAAATGAAAAATGTACATTGTGAATTTTACACTCCCCCTTTTTACACATGAAATCATGTGTAACCATGGATTATAAGAAAATACCAAACATTTTCCCAAATGTACATCCATCATTTCCACAGTAAACACTTCAGTGAGATGAAGTGTTTCTCTCCATCCTTCAGTCCTAAAAGAAACAGAATCTTCATGTTTTAGTTTGAGTTTCACATTCTGCAAACTGCCACCTCCTGTGGGAGTAAAATATCATCAAGTGGATTAGAAACGGGTAATAATATGTTAGTCCAAAAACATGCTTGGTTAGTTATTGTTTTAGAATCATGCAGTTACACTGATCACATGCAGACATACACTCACATTCACATTCACACTGTCAGGTTGTAAAGTCAAGTTTGGTCAGGTTCGCCCCAGAGTCAGTCATTGACAGTGCCTTCTCAAGTTACACTGTCGGTCAGGGTCAAAGGTCAGTTGGTCTCAGTCTTTTTGGCCATGTGTGTGCTCTGCAGAGACTTCGATATTTCAGCATAGGCCAGTATCCTTTGTCTACAAAAATGTGTCATATATGGAGCGCCATCATTAATTAATTCCCGATTACAACTATAATTTTCCAGATATCTCTAACTTTTCATCGGGACAGCTGTTTCCCACATTTCCTGAAATGTGTTAGCCAAAAATGTCACTTCCTTATAGTACTACTACTGCAATTCATTTACACCTAATTAGTATTAAAATGTCTAATAGATCTATTTCAGAAACTTGTGCATATAATTATTATCTTGAGTCAAAACATTATTAGGATCTGTAAAGTTCTGCCATGTATTTCATAACTCATATTAATTTATCTTCAATTCTGGTCCACTTAAAGAACAATGTTAACCTCTTTAACAGTGAGTGGAACCTTGGGTGTACGAACATGTAACAATCACTCCTTCCTTTATTAAGGATTTAAAAACAGAAGTAATTTCATCAATGGTTTGTAGTTGAATTTAGGAATGATCACTTATGGTAGGTATGTTTTTACTTGTTAACATCTCTAAATGTCAGTTAATTACTAATTAAATGGATGTCCATTAGGAGGTAGTGACACTTTGTCTTTTAAACTCATAATCTGGTGCCGTGCGCTCCCTGTGAAGCTGCAACTAAGATTTTAAAAACCACTGCAGGGTGGGTCAAGTGACCCATTCTCCCTATTGGTCGTCAATAATATGCACCTTTACAATGGGTGATCCAAGGCCCCACATTTGTTTACTCCCAATTATATTGCTTTTTCAAAATTAAATTAGCTGTTTTTAATTTTAATTTAATTTTAAACTCTACATTTTGAACGACAAACAACAGTTATTTCCCCATAAAAAGTTCTCCTGTAGTAATATATGCCACAATGGTGAAGCCAATACCTCAAATTGAAATACTATATTTTGTTTAGAACTAGCTTTCCCTTCAACATGGCCTATATAAATAAATATTTGTCTGATCTTATAGAGATGTTACTAAAACTCTCCCTTTGAACTGATCAATACTGTAACAAATTAAAACACTACCAAATTCACACATGAATAAAAACTCTAAAAGAATAATTTGTAAACATGATGAAAAGATTTAAGAATATGGTTCTACACTGTACTCCTAACTCCCAAACACCCACTACTTAAAGTCCAGTGTATACTTCCATCACGCCCCCCCCCTTTTCCATCAGTGTGTTTTAGGATGGTTCTCATTTCACCCTCACAACTTTTTATCTTTACTTATTTATCAAGTCAATTCAATTTCTTTAAATTTGGTTCTTTAAAATACATTAGTAGATACCTTGTGGAGTATTCACAATAACTAATCCTCTCTAGGATATGAAATCCGTTCATCTTTAAGCAGTTACTATTTCCTTATTTATCTTTTGTTCATGATAACAATGGTATAACAACCACACGTTTTACCCATAGCTAGTTTCTATGTCAAGATTATTATGTGTGACATAATAATCAGATGTCTTGTTTGCTAAACAAGAATAATAAACTTTATTCTTTTCAGTATTCCAGACCATCATTTAAACAAGCAGCCTCTTTTCTAAACACTAAGCATTAAGGTTTCTACACCACCCCCTGGGAAACTCTTGCACAATTATGCTGTAAAATTATTGCATCATTCCTTCAGAGTCTGAACCATCTGAGACAAGCATGTCTCAAGATCTTGTCATAATGAGCACAGTCAGTGATGCAGCTGTAGTCAGTGGCAGGGTCCCCAAAAAATCTAGGACCGGCCCTGGTCAGTGGCCTTCAAGGAAACTCCCTGGCATTGGGATGAGGGAAGGAATCACTTGGCAGACACACGTTGTCCTCTGTACAGCAGAAATCCCCCCAAAACCGCAGTACCTCTTCACACCACTGTTGCCTTGACAACGAGGCACAAGCATAATGTCAATATCTCCTCAGAGATGCGTTCTTTGCACACTTCTTCTGTTTGCAGTGAGCAACTCTTCACCAACACACTGATTCAGAGAACCCAAAAGGTGGTGCACAGCTATCCAATGCTGCTGTAATCACAGCCATTCAGCTACTGAGAAAAACTCAATTTAAATCTCTCTCCCAACGGGTTACAAAATAAAACGGCTGAGGTCAGGAATGCTGAAACAGGTGAATGTTAAAAAAAACTAATGATAGTAGTCTGCCTATTCTTTATTACTTCAGTTCTAAGTTAATAGGCAAAACAAGGAAACTTTCCCTAACCACAGATTAATCTTTTATCTACTTGGTTATTCTATTCATTTTCAAATTGTTTATCTAAGTTGTGTTACAAGCATGGTGAGGTTGTAACAGAATACACAAATAACTGTATTCAATCCGCGCCGTATTTGAAAACTGTAATGAATTAAAATCAATGTTTAACGACGTAATATAAGTTAAATATATTGTTACTGTTTTATTGTGAAGGCATCTCTGGTGAACAGCGGCCTGTGGCTTTTATTTTGAAAGGCCGTTCCGGAAATATACTCCGTAATGTGAACAGTGAGTTTGACTTCTAGAAACACGGAAAGTTACGATAACAATCGTTCTAATGCATTAAATAAAGTCATGAAAGAGACAAGGAGGGGAAAAGGCGTGTGGAAGCAAGCAATGAACTGAAAATGCCACCAATCCTCCGTTTTAACCATGGTTTTAACGTGATGGCGGACATTGAAAACCGAAGCGGGCCTAAGCACCCCTGTCATACACACACAAGATTCCTTCTGACCGACAAGAGCTCAAAAACCCTTCTGCTTATCACTTACTACTCTTTGTTTTATTCATAACCTAAAAATACAATTGTGGTGAATAGCTTGCGTCTTCCTACTCTCAAAACTTCTCATAAAACCACAAAGTGACGTAACTGTGTCCCACAAAAACGGCTAAAAACACAAATTATAGTTTCTTATTTATTTCAATATCTACCACCTCAAATCACACATTGATCAATTAATTTTCAATGTATTCACTCCAACTTCAGATCACTCGATCTTTCACTTCTTCCATGATTGACTTCGTATCTTTTATCTGACTGGGTTGGTCTGTGTTCACTTTGTATTTATCAATACACTGGAGAAATCTTGTCGTTACTCTTAATGTCCTTATTGTTATTTATTTGAATGTCCTGTTAATTCAGACGTGCCCACAGCATATGGTTGTACACCCTGTTCGCCTCCAGAGGGCAGCAGCTGACCACGAATGAACTTCCTCTGTCTGATGAAGCTCCCAGCTTCTGCAAACCTTGTCCTGTCACTATGTTTCTGCTCTCTCTTCTCAATTATTACACAGATTCGACGTAAAAAATCACACAATTTATTACAGAATTTCCCCAGCGAGTCAGCCGTGCAGGACTAGACTACCTCACGGAGACCTCACTGGTTCACTTTGCTAGGTCAAGAATGCTCTACTTGACTCTACACAAACACTTTCTTAAATATAAGTCGATGCCCGGTCCGGAATGCCCTACCGGACTCTGAGCACCGACTTTGCTTTTAGTGAGCTAAGGACTGGAATGCAAAACCAGACTCTTACACACCCTTAGTGTCCTATAGGTCAGGAATGTACACCTGACTCTTATACAAACACTTTACTTTCTTTAGTGAGTTAAGGTACGGGAATGTACGACCCGACTCTTACAAACACTTAGTGCCTTAGGTACAGGACTGGTCTACCTGACTCTAAGCGCTTTCTTGAATTTCCCCAGCGAGTCAGCCGTGCAGGACTAGACTACCTCACGGAGACCTCACTGGTTCACTTTGCTAGGTCAAGAATGCTCTACTTGACTCTACACAAATATAACTCGATGCCCGGTCCGGAATGCCCTACCGGACTCTGAGCACCGACTTTGCTATTAGTGAGCTAAGGACTGGAATGCAATACCAGACTCTTACACACCCTTAGTGTCCTATAGGTCCGGAATGTCCTACCGAACTCTTACACACACTTAGTGTCCTATAGGCCAGGAATATACACCTGACTCTTATACAAACACTTTCTTAAGTATTGTATTCTTTACCGTGACTAAGAACACTGAGAACGCAGATGACAACTCTAAAATTTTGTAGCAAAGCCAAATCACAGATTTTGGTAATCAACAGGTATCTGTTTTACCTTTGTATTATGTAGGACGTCCTGGTTTAGTTGTCAACGGTGTCCCGGGTGTCCTCCCCTGGACAGAAATTCGTCCGCTGGCTGTCGGTGGTCCTTCTAGAGACCAGCACTCATCACGTCGGGATGTCACCAGATTGTTGGAGTAAACACAGTAGTGGTGGCTTAAAGCCCACCTCTGCTCCGCGCCGTCCGTTAGATGAGCCTGGTCAGATTTAATAAGAGAAGGAGTTCAAAACACCGGCATAAAAGTTATAACAATAATCTGATTTTAATGGTAAAAAACACAATACGAAATACAGAGTGCCCCGTAACAGAGCACTCCGGGCTCCCCGCTCTACCGCCGTGCGATACAGGTATCGGGACCAGCCAGTCAGAAACAAGGGGGGCATTTTGCATGAATAAACAACAGTATATATGGACATGATTTGGGGCGGAGATGTGGGTCGGCTCTTCCATCCCATTTTACTCCTAAGTGAAGCGTGAGAGCCTCGGAACTAGTCAAGGTCAGAATCACTTTTTATCTTCCACCTAACTTCACTCCTTTACTTTCCCAGGGAAGATTTCACACAAACTATTCTTTCCCAAAACAATCAAACATTGTACACAGAGATATTAGTATCAAACATTGTACACAGATATATTAGTATCAAACATTGTACACAGAGATATTGGTGCTTGAGATTATACTGGCCCCAGGAAGAACCTTGAATAAGAACATGTGCATGTGCTGGTGGGGGGGGGAAGTGTATGTGTGTGTGTGTGCTGATATCTGGGTCAGTGAGTGTAAGTGTGTGTGCTGGAGACAGGAGGTGTAAGTGTGTGTGTCAGGGTATCTGGGTCATTGAGTGTAAGTAAAAAGGGTTATATATATAGGATTACTTTAAAACAGTCCCAAATAATACATGTTTACTTCAATACAGTTCAAGATAATACCTGTTTACTTTAATACAGTTTAGAACAATATCTGTTTGCTTTAGCACCAACGGTCAAAACATTTGTTTTCCCTCCCAGTGCCTCCCAGATCTGGCGCCCTAGGCGAACATCTATAACGCCAGTGCAACGGGCCGGCCCTGGTCTCAGGTTACACTGTAGGAAGTGTAGGTACAACGCTACATTTCCCGCCCCGCCGCAATCATACAGTAGGCTACGGAGAGCGGCGAGAAATATTTCCTCAGGCATCGAAAAGCGGAACCGAAATTCACATTTCTAAATGATGCCGTTGGAATCGAAATGTTGGAACTGGTTCCGAACCGGAACCGGTTCTCGGTACCCAACCCTAATTGTGAACGAGCCTTTTCGGGGGCGTGGTTAAAGTTGTGCATGCTCTATGAGCGCACATATGGGTACTTCTCAGGCATGACGGGTAATCTGTGACATTTCACGCTCTCAAAAGTTGGGCCATTTTATCTTCATGCGCCAATGAGCAGCTCTTATAGGAATGAATGAGGCCCCGCCTCCCACGCTGAATCCAGTTCTTATTATACATCCATGGAAAATACACAACCGGAAAAAATCTGCTACTTTCTTACAGAGCCCCTCCTCCAACACACACGAACGCGCACATGACTGTTTTGTCAGAGCTTGAGAAATGCAATTCACATCTGGCTCCAGTCCAGCAGGTGGAGACAAGGGAGCCAACGTAGGGTGCGATTCCACTGAGAATGTGGCTCAAAGGAAGAGTGTGAGCTTCCTACTTAATGAGCTAAATGCAACACACCTGGGAACACACTCTCAGGCAGAGGACAAACAGTTCCCTGTGAGAGAAGAGAGAGAGCTTATTAAAAGATGGCATGTTTTTAGTTGAAAATGTTTATGTACCTAAAGTGAACGAAAGTAATGTTTTGTGTTAAAGGTTTTCAACCTGAATGATCATCAAGAGGCCAACAAGAGGCTAAATGAAGCAATAAGGAATCTACCACACTCAAAGAGAAAAAATATTCAAATTCGAGTTGTCCCATGTGCCCTTCTGGAGTGAATCAAGCCATTTTCGAGTTTAGGCAGGAGTCAATCAAACCAACCAAATCACAACTTGACAGTTGAAAACCATTGCCAAGCAATAAGGACTAAAGGACCAAGAGCCTGGAAAAGTCGGAATAAACCAAACTGTCTGCAGTAACCACACACCTCAACAAAATGGCGGAGGAAGCCTATGGGAAAAGTGTCAAGCAGCTCAAGCAGGAGAGGACAATGGCTAAAGGTGCATTCACAAAAGTAGCTAACTTTCTTAGCAGAGGAGCAGGAAGCAAGACTGAAACTGAGCTTCGGGTGGAATTCAAAAAGCTCACTATGATGGGAAGAAATGTCAGTGCAGCAAATGATGACTTTCGGAGTGGCCTACTCGCAGACATAGAAGCCAGCACTGCTGAAGAGGTGGAAGAAGCGCTTAGCGAGCAACAGGAGGCTGACATGGAAAAAACTATCGATGAATGTGAAATCAGAATGAATGAAGTGAGAAGAATTGTTCAAACAAACCTGTGGTCTCGTTATGGGCAAAAGGAGCTGGAAACCTCAATCCAGGAAGCAGAAACGGCTTGTGATAATGCTGCTGAAACATCTGTATCTGCACTCAATCGGGATGGTTATGAGATGCAGTTGGTTTTCAAGGAGAAGCTGGTCAAGGAAGCTAGTAAAAGCCTAGCATCTTGGGAACTGTGGATTCCAGAGACTGAAAAAGCTAATCTAGAAGGCAGAGTCAAAGACTTAAAGTCAATGAATAACAAGCTTGAAGCAAGGAGAGCAGAGTTTGTGTTTGCACAAAGAAATTCAGAAGAAGAAAAGAGTGCATATCTGCTGACTTTAACGGCTGCTTCATCAACCCCACATGCAGCAAACACCACGCCCTTGGTGAGAATTAAACCAATTAGTCTGCCCAAATTTCATGGCTGTAAAAGAGATTTCCACAGATGGAGGAGAGACTGGGAGAGCCTGCAAAGACAGGGAGAACCAACAGGCTCGAGTGAAGTCAAAAAGATTCAGCTTTTGGACAGCATGGATGAGAGAATCTCAAGAAACCTCAGACTTTCAACATACAATACAGCAGAGTCCATCTTTAGAGTGCTTGAAAATAGATATGGGAATAAGTCTAAAATTGCAAGAGAAATAATTGAAGATCTTGAGAAAATTCCTGTTTTTAAGAGCAGATCAACCAAGAAGAGTCATCGACTTAATCCAAACTGTGGAGAAAGCACTGGCAGACCTGACAGAGCTTGGAAGGACAGATGCCATCAAGAACCCACTGGTCACTAGGTCCATAGAGAGCTCCAACCGGATCCTGTGAAGAAGGATTGGCTTGTCTTCATGGTAAATCCCAGCAATAGAGTCACCCCCGAGAACCATTTTGACAGTCTCCTCGAGTTTCTGAAGACACAAGAAGAGATCTTGGAAAAACTGGAGCAGCTTGGAGTAACTGAAAAGTCAGAGAAACCGGAAAGGAAGTTTGAAAGAAAATATTCCTCAACACGTTCCACCAGGAGTGACGGACGTTGTATTGTCTGTGGAGAAGAAAGGCATGAAGAGAAACTATTCTTTTGCAAGCAGTTCAAGAGCCTAAATCTGGTCGAAAGTTAGATGCTGTGAAGAGGTTGGGAGCTTGTAAGAGGTGTTTGAGATGTCATGAGGAAGGACATGAGTGTGTAAGCACCTACCTTTGCAGGAAAATAGAATGCAAGAAGGGGAGCTCTTCAGACCACCACTTTTTCCTCTGTCCTAAAGGAGAGTACAGAGAATGTGAGCTGGACAAAGGTGGGAAAGACTTGAAGAAAAGACCCAAACTCACAGAAGAGCAAGTGAAATGTATTGCTGAACTCTCTCCCGAAATGGCAGAAAAATGCAAGAACGCCTTTTCCAATATGACTGCAATAACAAACTGCAATGAAAAGGACCGGTCTGTGCTGATGGAAGGAAATAGACATGACGAGATGCCAGTTATCATGATGCTGCTGGAAGTTACTGCAAATTCAGGTCAGAAAGTTGAAACCCTGATAGATTTAGCATCAGACACCAACTACATAACCCACAGAGCCGCCAACCGGTTAAACCTGGAAAGTGAAAAAATCACATTGGTCGTCCATGGAGTTGGAGGAATGACAATGAGGGTGAACAGCAGAAGATATTTCCACAGAGTTAGTCAAGACACCCAGAGGTACAGAAAAAGCGCACCAACTTGTTTGTTATGGCCTCAATGAAATAGCCAACGTGCAAAGAGTCATCGAACCTGAACAGCTGAAGAAGTTCTTTCCAGAAGTCAAACTTGAGGATTTAAAAAGACCAGAAAACATTGAGCTACTTATCAGCCACCGAGAAGGTAGACTGGTCCCACAGGGGGTGAAGATTGTCGGAGACCTCGTTTTGTGGGACAGCCCACTGGGTAAAACTGTGGCTGGAGCTCACCCTGATCTCTTTGAGGAAGTGGAGATGACAACACATAAGTCTGAAACACACTTCGCTTGCTCCATGCGTATGGCCGCAGTGAAATACGAGGAAATCATCGGAGCCGAAGAGATTCAGGCTGAAACAAAAAGCACAGCTGTTGACAGAGAGTTTCTGGATTGGTGGAAGTGGGACTGTATTGGAGCAGCCTGTGAACCAAAATGTGGAGGATGTCGATGTGGTTGCATTGTCAGCCTGGAGGAAAGGAAATGAAAAAAGAGCTGGAAATCATAAAACAAAGCCTTACCTATGTTACAGCTGATGCCCACAGTAGTGCTCCACACTGGGATACAAAGTACCCTTGGATCGAGGACCCAATCTCTCTTCCCAACAACAGGACTGCAGTGGAAGCAACTTTTCTGAGGACAGAAAAACAACTCAAGAGGGAGCCAGATTGGCAAGCTGCCTACAAGGCACAGGTACATGAAATGGTGGAAAGAGGAGCAGCAAAGAAACTCACTAAAGAGATAAAGGACAGCTGCTATGTGAGCCACTTGGTGGCACCAAATCCTCACTCTGTGACAACACCGGTACGCCTTGTGTGGAACAGCAGCCAAAAGTTCAAAGGGTTCAGTATGAACGATATTCTACTGAAGGGGCCCGATGTATTGAATCCAATCCGAGGAGTTTTACTCCGATTCAGAAAAGGAGTGCATGCAGCTTTAGGAGACATCAGGAAGATGTATAATTCCGTGTGGCTGGAAGACCTGGAAATGCATCTTCACAGATTCTTATGGAGAGACACTCAGGACGAAGAAATAAGTGAATACGCAATAACAAGAGTCAACATTGGTGATCGACCTGCAGGATGCATAGCACAGCTGGCTATGCGAGAAACATCAAGGCTACGATCGAGGTTGTTTACACACCTCGAAGAGGAAAGAAGAGTCCTGGAGGAAGATTGCTACATTGCCTTGACTATTGCAACTCACTCCTCTACAGCATCAGCACTACATCCCTCAATAGACTCCAGCGTGTCCAGAACGCAGCCGCCAGACTCCTCACCCACACCAAATCATGGCATCACATCACCCCGGTCCTCAAAGAACTCCACTGGCTCCCCGTTTCACACCGCATCCACTACAAACTCCTGGTCCTCACTTTCAAAGCCCTCCACCATCTGCCCCCCCCCCCCCCCTACCTCACTGACCTCCTCATCCTCTACCAACCACCCCGGTCCCTCAGATCCACCTCAGCCGGTTTGCTTTCCATCCCCAAGGCCAAACTCCGGAGCTTCTGTGGCAGCCCTGAAGCTCTGGAACCCCCTCCCCCAATATCTCTGTGAGTCTGAGTCCCTCACCCTGTTCCAGTCCCGCCTCAAAACCCACCTCTTCAACTCTGTATCCATAAGCCCCCCCCCCCTCTCAACCAACTTCCTCCTGACTGCTTTTCTGTTTTGTTTATTTGTTTCTTTTTGGCTTTGTTTTTGTTTTGTTGGTCTACCCTCTCCCTCCCAAATGTAAAGCGTCTTTGGGTTCAAGAAAAGCGCTATAGAAATAAAATGTATTATGACATCCTGACATCACACAATGACCAAAAAAGGTTAGAAGAGTGCACTAATGGGGTTGAGGAAATCCTGAAAGCTTGAGGATTCTTTCTTAAACCTTGGGTCCACTCAGGGCAAAGTGGGAGGCAGGTGCAGGAGAACCCCAACCAAGTGACATCTGCAGGAGAAGACAGAGGATTGATACTTCTAAATCAAATGAAGGAAGAGGACAATAAGGCCCTGGGGGTTGGCTACCTCGTGGAGGAGGACAAACTATATGTGCTTACCTCCATTAACTTCTCAAGGAAAAAGAGGAAAATGAGAGTAGGCCAAAACCTCCTTGAAGAAGAGGTAAGAGGAAAGACTCCTGACCCTTTAACCAGAAGAGAGCTATTAAGTCAGGTAGCAGGCCTCTATGATCCCATCGGTCTTGTCACACCATTGAAACAGAAGGGAGCCATACTCGTCAAAAGCGTTCCAGGAGGCAGGAAGCGGAAAATCCAGCCGGGAAACTTGGGATAATCCACTGTCAGCAGACCTAAGGGAGGAAGCAATACAAGTATTTGAAGAGTATGTGCAACTGAGTCAAATCACCTTCGACAGAAGCTTGACGCCACCCAGCTGGATCGGTAAACCTTTGGGAATAACATTCTCCGATGGAAGTGACAAAAGCTTTGGAGCTGTGGTGTATCTCAGGTGGGAGACGGATGAAGGTATCCAAATCAGACTGGTTGAATCCAAGGCAAAACTCACACCACTGAACCAAAAAGGTGACCCTGTGAAGGCAGAGATCTGTGGTGCCGTTTTTGCAGCTCGTCTAAGAAGGCATATTGAAAATCACGGTCGAACGGAAATAGAACAATGGTTCCACCTCCTGGACAGTCAAACTGTGTTGGGAGCAATCCAGCATGACAGTTATAGACATTCTTTGCCAACAGAGTAGGTGAAATCCAAAAGTCTGGATCTGTTGAGGATTGGTGGTGGATTCCAGGTGACCTAAACATTTCTGACATCATAACAAGAGGAGCGACCCCTGCTGATCTCAAGGAGGAATCTGAGTGGCAGAAAGGACCTTCCTTTCTGAAAATGCCAGTGGAGGAGTGGCCAAAGAAGCCAGCCAAGGAGGTTGTGGCAAATGCAAAAGAGGGCATCAATAAAATCCAAAGGAAAACATTCACAGCAGCACTCACCAGAGCTCAGGCAAAGATGAAGCATCCTAATGGTAAAGAACCTGTAACCCTTATAAAACCCGCTGAGGGTGAGAAAGAGACTCGAACCCGAAGAATACCAGCTGGCTCAGTTATAGGGCAACTGATTGATGTGAGGAAATTCAGCAGCTTGGATAAAGTGGTCCGAGTTGTTGCCTGGGTGCTGAGAGCTGCTAAGGAGTGGAAGAGGAGGACGATGAACCCAACTCCCCACAGGTCAAAGTGGGAGGTAATGCCTTCAAAAGAAGAGAGAGAGTTGAGAACTAAGAAAACTGTGCTCTCTGTTGGAGAATGTGAAGATGCACTCAGACATCTTTTCCTTTCAGCCCAGGGAGGAGTAACATTTAAAGACATTACTGTCAGCAGGTTGGTTGTGTATAAGGAGGAAGAGTCGGGACTCTTAGTATGTGGAGGAAGGATCCAATACTTCAATGAGGACAAAGTTGTAGTACCAATCCTACCTTATGAGGCATGGATATCCACACTTCTTGCTCAAAAGGCCCACAGAGCAAACCACGAGGAAATGGCAGGAACACTCCTACAGATGAGAAAGAAAGCCTGGGTTGTCAAAGGCAGAAGATTGGCTAAAAAGGTGGTTGACAGCTGCGTGATATGCAGTGTTGTGCTAGTTACTGAAAACCAGTAACTAGTTACCATTACTAGTTACTTCATTTCAAAAGTAACTCAGTTACTTTACTGATTACTTACACCAAAAAGTAATGCGTTACTGTGAAAAGTAACGTTTTAGTTACTTAAAAAAGGGCTCCCATTAATGCCCTTATAGCCTTTCATTTCAGTACTGTTATTGCATTGGAGAATAATACAATCTGTTGATCAACTTGACATGCATTATATGCAATCTGGATTGCATCGATATTAGCTGGCTTTCCATTTTTGTATATTCTTTCTCCAGGTAGTTGGAAAAAGTGTTCCGTTCCCATATGCCTGTGTGCCGGCCCGGTACATGGTATCATGCTAACTAGCTCCCTGAAAGCGGGTGACTCCACTGTTTTCTAGCAATAGCCTGCATGTGTTCTACAACATACCGTGCAATGGCTTTATCGACTTTTTCCCTGGCTACCAGTCCCTTGGTTAAAATCCAGCCGCTGTTGCTTAGGTGGAGGTGAGTGGCGTCGGCTGAGTCTGGGTCTGTGCCGGTCTTAGTTACTACAGATGTAGCACTCCAGATCAGACTCACATGGGTGTGTCCCAGTCAAAAGCCCAGCGGATCCCAGTGGCTGGGGGTGTTGCCAAATTGCTAGAGGGCGTTGCCCAATTTCTCCATTTGTTCAATTACAGGATTTAACCATGAGATGGCGCTTCATTCACAAATACACAAAGACAACTGGGTGTTGTAGAACTTAGTCTGTTTGCAATGTTTGCAGCTCTGCAGTTGTGTTTGTTGAATACTGTAGCATTCAATCACTTATTTGTTACTGTATGGTTTTCACAAGCTACTATAATGAAAAAACATCAATATTTTAGATCAAATAAAGTATATAGTTTGCTTTATGCAGTATATTTCTTGTAATATTGTTGGGGTGTTTTTACACAGTACAGTAGATTGAAGTAAATCAACTTATACATTAAGATAAGATAAGATGGACCTTTATTAATCCCGTGGGGAAATTCAGTAGTTCAAACAGCAACAGGGTGAGAGTGAAAAACAGGACAGCACAGATTCACACAGATTAATAAAATCAAAAATAAGATGAGCGATAAAAATAATAATAATGAGAAACTATGAAATAAGAAATGAATAAAACTAAAATGTAATTATCATATCATATATTATATGTATTGTATTATTAAGTAATATCATACATTAACCCCATTATAGCAGATGCCACATTGAATGGATGAACACATTTATGCATCAATAATTACAACAGAGTATTTCTAAATACAAGTTGTAAAAATACTTATATGTATTTAATATTAACCCTTTGGAGTCGACCGTCACGCAGGCGTGATCAGATCACATGACCTGTTCAAGCCGGTGCCGCATAAAAACAACAGTCCGGACAACATTGCCGTGTGTTTCTGTCGAAAGTACTGGCTTGAAACAATATCCCAGTCTTTGTTTCATGCAAAAAGACCCAGTAAACACGGAGATACGATGATATAAAATTAATACATTTCAAAAGTATGAAAAATGGAAGCACATATTTGAATATCTTCGCCGTATTTGATCATTTTACGAAACGGAAAATACTGGAAACTTTAGATCCTGCTCAACAGGATGTATATGTGTATTTCTGTCGAAAGTACTGGCTTGAAACTATATGCCAGTCTTTGTTTCATGCAAAAAGACCCAATAAACACGGACATACAATGATATAAAGTTAAGACAGATATATTTCAGAAGTATGAATAATGGAAGCACATATTTTAATATCTTCGCCATATTTTATCATTTTACGAAACGGAAAATACTGGAAACTGTAGATCCTGCTCAACAGGATGTATATGTGTATTTCTGTCGAAAGTACTGGCTTGAAACTATATGCCAGTCTTTGTTTCATGCAAAAAGACCCAATAAACACGGACATACGATGATATAAAGTTAATACAGATATATTTCAGAAGTATGAATAATGGAAGCACATATTTTAATATCTTCACCGTATTTTATCATTTTACGAAACGGAAAATACTGGAAACTGTAGATTCTGCTCAACAGGATGTATTTACCAGGGAGGGGGTGAGGTAATCAGGTAAACGGAGTGATACGAAACGAGACGAAAAGAGACGAAGAGGGACGGCGGGAACCGAAGAGAGACGGCGGGAAATGGAGAGAGACGAAGATATACGAAGACAGCCGGCGGGAGACGAAGAGAGACGGCGGGAGACTGTGATTGAAGTAAAGTGACAGACAAACATTGAGAATTTAGATATAGTTAGATAGATTTAGAGTTTTGAAGATTCAACTATGATGAAGATAACTCTGAACGTGAGTCAAGCTTTAAGCTTGTTTTTTGACATGGAGGAGGAGGAACCTGTGATGTTGCCCTCTGTGTCGTAGTTGACAGAAACCGCTTTGAAGTGTGGCACAGATAAAGACAGAAAAAACTGATTTTTGTACATAATGTGTATATATATATATTTGTATTATATTTATAATAACACTTTTGCCTTATCAGAATGAAATCCCATGCTACCTCAATCAAACTTTCACATTATCATAGTGACATCCCATGTATATATTTCCAGCTTTTAAATGGTTTCGTTGTGTATGTTTGTGTTACCTATATGAAAAATAATATCATTTTCAAAATCTGTTTTTACGTTTTTTTTGTGATTTTGGGTCCAAAATGTTCATATAGTATCTCAAAATGAAAGAAATAACTATCAGGTTATATAGGTGAGGTTGTCCTTAAAAAAAGATACCAAACATTGACATGCCAAACATTTCTTAATGGGCTTTAGTAAGACAAATCAAAAGTATGTGAAAACGGCCAAATTAGCCCAGGACTCCAAAGGGTTAATAACATAATGATTACTTTCAGATGATAATACTTTTCAGGGTTAGGACCGGTCTGACAGCGCTTAGCTCTCTGCTGCAGAGAAGATCACTGCTCTAAACAAAGTCAAACATCCTACATCCAAACAGAATAAATATAATTAATTATGATGAATACGTTAAGTCTTGTTCATTGTTTTTCACTTTTATTAAATGTTTGATATTTCCGGTGGAAATGGTGGACTATCGGACATTCAAAATGCAGCATATTTTCACTCTTACACACATATATTCTCCTTTTACATACATATATTTTCACTCTTACACACATATATTCGCCTTTTACATACATACATTTTCACTCTCACACACGTATATATTTACACTCACACATTCATACATTTTGCTCTCATATTATCATATTTCAATGCACACATTCATATATTGTCACTCACACATTCATGCATTTTGTTCTCATATTCATACATTTTGCTCTCATGCGAAATCTACTAAAACAAAGTATGTCATGGTAGTGGTCAGCTGTTAAACACAAAAGTGTATCTTAAGGGCTGTAAATATAATAAGCCTGTTGTAAATTTTAGACACAGGCTTATTATATTTACAGCCCTTAATAACATTCATTTTCTGGACTCAATGTGTTTCTTGGCCGTTTTCTTTGTTCCAAGCAAACGAGTGCTTTTTGTTTTGAAATCACTTCCGCGAGTTTCGCGGGCCTCCCCCCTCGCTCCACTGACCATTAGACCATTTAGTAAGGTAAAAAGCAAAAGGGCAAAAACGCCTCTCAGACGCTCTTCCATTTACTTTTAAACAAATGGTCCGTAGATACACAGACTCATATAGCCTATGTATGTATACTGTAAGGAGAATGTATGTGCGTGAGAGGACCAGTATGAATTACGGCATAGAAATATGCAAACACAAACAGACTGGGGGTTGGGAGATCACAAGGGTGGGGGGGGGGGGGGGGGGAGCTGTGGAATGTGACCCTTGGGAGAATTCCTCCACACATTCCGATGGCCAATTCGTTTTAAACAAAGAGTTCGCAACACAGGACAGCATAGGCAACATGGGGGGTGGGGGCTGGTGAACGGTCTGGTCAATGTTTGTAAACACAATCCCCAGGATGTGTCCTAATCAAACCAAAAGAGAAAATGCAGATATCATTCTCTCTCTCGACTCGCTGGTATCTCGAGCTGAGCGCTCATTGGTGTTCATACTGCTCACAGGCTGGGCTGCTGTGTATATCTAGTGTATTCATACTGTACCCCTCCTCACTGTTTATTCATCATTCAACAATTTACACCTTCCTTTTTTCCAGTCAAGAGGTTAAAAAAGATTGAGTCCTATGTTTCCAATTGGTTCCCAAATCTGAACATTGACCAGTGGCATAAGACCAGGAGCCGGGTAAATGAGAGACTGAGGAGCCCCCGAAAAACAGATCCCGAAATAGCTCATCCTGGTTTCCGCAGCAGATAGGCCTACAGTATGGTGTCTGTTATGTCCATCCATCCATCCATCCATCTTCTTCCGCTTATCCGTGGTCGGGTCGCGGGGGTAGCAGTTCCAGCAGAGAGCCCCAAACTTCCTTTTCCCTGGCGACATCAACCAGCTCTGACTGGGGGATCCCAAGGCGCTCCCAGGCCAGCGAAGAGATATAATCCCTCCACCTGGTCCTAGGTCTACCCCTTGGTCTCTTCCCAGCTGGACGTGCCTGGAACACCTCCCTAGGGAGGCGCCCAGGTGGCATCCTAACTAGGTGCCCGAACCACCTCAACTGGCTCCTTTCGACGCGAAGGAGCGGCTCAACTCCGAGTCCCTCCCTGATGACCGAACTTCTCACCTTATCCCTAAGGGAGACACCAGCCACCCTGCGGAGAAAACCCATCTCGGCCGCTTGTATCCGCGATCTCGTTCTTTCGGTCATGACCCATCCTTCATGACCATAGGTGAGGGTAGGAACGAAAATGGCCCGGTAGACAGAGAGCTTTGCCTTCTGGCTCAGCTCCTTTTTCGTCACAACGGTGCGGTAAAGCGACTGCAGTACCGCTTCGGCTGCGCCTGCTCCGCTTGCTCCAATTCTCCGGCCCATCTCACGCTCCATTGTTGCCCTCACTCGAGAACAAGACCATGAGATACTTGAACTCCTTCACTTGGGGTAAGGACTCATTCCCTACTTGTAGTGGACAGTCCATCAGGTTTCCTGCTGAGAACCATGGCCTCAGATTTGGAGGATGCTGATCCTCATCCCAGCCAGCTTCACACTCGGTTGTGAACCGGATCCAGGAGTGCTGAGGTCGCAGACCAATGAAGCCATTAGAACCACATCATCTGCAAAAAGCAGTGGTGCAATCCTCAGACCCCTCCCCCACGACTACGCCTTGAAATCCTATCCATGTATATTACAAACAGGATTGGTGATAAAGCGCAGCACTGGCGGAGGCCAACCCTCACCGGAAATGGGTCCTGACATACTGCAGAGGACCCGGACACAGCTCTCGCTTTGGGAGTACAGAGATGGCCCTGAGTAGAGGACCCCCTCACCCCATACTTGTGCAGCACCTCCCACAGTAACTCCCTGGGAACCTCGGTCATACGCCTTCTCCAAGTCTACAAAGCACATGTAGACCGGATAAGCATACTCCCAGGCCCCCTCCAGGATCCTTGCGAGAGTAAAAAGCTGATCCGTCTTTCCACGACCAGGACGGAATCGGCATTGTTCCTCCTCAATCTGAGGTTCGACAATCGGCCCTGACCCTCCTTTCGAGTACCTTAGAGTAAACTTTTCCCGGGGAGGCTGAGTAGTGTGATGCCTCTGTAATTGGCACACACCCTCTGATCCCCCCTTTTTAAAAATGGGAACCACCACCCCGGTCTGCCACTCCTTCGGTACTGTTTTCCGACTTCCACGCAACTGTTGATGAGGACGTGTCAACCATGACAGTCCCTTCAACACCCAGAGCCTTCAGCATTTCTGGGCGGATCTCATCCACCCCCGGGGCTTTGTCACTGTGGAGTTGTTTGACGACCTCAGTGACCTCCCCCCTGGGAGATTGGTGTTGATCCCCCGTCATACTCCAGCTCTGCCTCTAATATAGAGGGCAGAGTTGTCGGGTTCAGGAGTTCCTCAAAGTGTTCCTTCCAACGCCCCAACACTCCATCAGTTGAGGTCAACAACGTCCCATCCTTACTGTACACAGCTTGGATGGTTCCCTGCTTCCCCCTCCTGAGGTGTCGGAGAGTTTTCCAAACAGATGTATCTGTTATGGCTGTTATGTCAGTTATTTTAAATAAAACGGTGAAAACTGAACTTGAAAACTGTTTCCTCTTTTTATTTTATTTATTATTTTCGGGACGGGGAGACGTGGGGAGACGTGTGTGATTAAAAATTAATTTGCAGAAATGTAAAGTGATAACTAAGCTAACTAAGTTCTATTCATATTCTTGACGGGAAGAGCAGTGTAAATGGGTGGCCATATGCATTTGAAAAGCAATATAAATCACACAGTTATTATACAATAGGCTATAAAAGCACCATCGATAACCATTGCCTTTATCCAATTCAAACTTTGGACGGGAAAAAAGGAAGGTGTAAATGGTTGGCTATACTGTAGGCCTACTGTATACATACAAAGGCCATTCAAGCTAGAGTTCTTCTGGAAATGTTCACATCAGGCACCTTCAAGTTAAACAATACTACAGTAAACAATTAACACAGTAAATTATGTGGATTAAACCACATTTATTTTCGTTAAAAATAAACGAAATATGATTTTGTTTGAATGATTAAATGTCATCAGGCAGCTTCAAGTTAAACAATCAGGTGCACACTTTAATGTGCCGCCACCTCCGGAGTCGGCTTGACTCGGTTTAAAGAATGCACAAATGTGTTAATCGTTAATGTCAGATATGTACTAAGTAGCCTAAATACATTTGTTCCTGCTCAAGATTAGATTCAACTTTATTGTTATTGCACATATTGCAGGTACTGAGACAACGAAATGCAGTTTAGCTTCTAACCAGGTGCAACAAGCAGCGAAAAGTAATGTGCACAATACTACAGTAAACAATTAACACAGTAAATTATGTGGATTAAACCACATTTATTTCGTTAAAAAGAAACGAAATATGATTTTGTTTGAATGATTAAATGCAGGGTGAATTGCCCTAATGTGGGACATTTTTGCATTTCAGACTTCGGGAATATATTGCGATATGAAGCCGATACAATACATCAAAAACTATAATAATTAAACATTATTTTGTTCAATAAAAACATGGTGATGTTTAGTAAATGATTACATGTCTCTTATTTAGCACAGAATATGATCCTATCCGTGACATATGGATCTTAACCAATATTCGCTATATCAGATACATGTAGATCTATCAGCTGTTTATTTCACATGAGTTCCAGTGTGGCAGCTTTTTAATCACGGCTCCCCCTGGTGGATCCATGATCCATTGCAGCTGGTTTCATTATAATTAAATGTATTTATCAAGGGGGCGTTTCAAATCCTGCGGGGGGTTTTCCTTTTCAGCAGGGGCCCACCCCGTGCCGATCACGGACCCGCACGGGTAGGCGTCTGAAATGAAGCGCTACATCTGTAGCTTCGTCCCAGCATGTTGTTTTTGCAGATGTTTTAAGAGATTTGAATTACTGGTTTGGGCAGTAGATAGGCTCTTTGACCCGCCAGGACACAACTTACATTTAACTAGAAACGTTCTTTTCTTTGTGCTCGACAAAAGTGAAATAGTGAGAATATCTCCAGGTGGAGAAACTAGACTTGAGCTCCGCCGCCGCCATGATAGTCTTGTTAGTAAACAACACAAACACGCCCACAGCGCGTCTCCGCATGTGACACAGGAAGTATCCAAGTACATTTACTCAAGTACTGTACTTAAGTACAGTTCTATTCTCTGTTCGCCTGGCTGTTGACTATATAAAAAAACTAACGGAGTAACGCACCATGTAGTAACGGTAACTGAGTTACTGAATTTAAAAAGTAATGCGTTAGAGTACTAGTTACTGCCAAAAATAACGGCGTTACAGTAATGCGTTACTTTGTAACGCGTTAGTCCCAACACTGGTGATATGCAGAAAGGCCAGAGGAAGGAAGTGCAAGCAAGTCATGAGTGACTTGCCATCAGAGCGGACAAATCCCGCAAGACCCTTTGAATACACAACTGTGGACCTGTTTGGACCATATGAGGTGAAGGACCAAGTGAGGAAGAAAGTAAGGCGGAAAGTATGGGGCATCGTCTTCTGCTGTATGGCATCCAGAGCAATACATGTAGATGTTGTTGGAGACCAGTCAGCTGAAGGCTTCCTACTGGCCTACAAAAGATTCACTGCATTGAGGGGACATCCGAAGAAAATGTGGTCGGTTCCCGGAAGCAACTTTGTAGGAGCCAGACCTGCCCTGAAGGAGCTCTAAATGTTTCTGGACTGCTTAGGAAAATCTGAGCTGGAGGATGAAGCTACCAAACATGGAACAGAGTGGAGCTGGACAATTCATCCTGCAGACTCACCTCACAGGAATGGAGCTGCTGAGACAGCTGTTCGTGTCGTGAAAAGGGCCCTCAACAACCTTGGAGGAGATGGAACCTTCACATGGCGAGAATTTCAAACATTCCTATACATGGCAGCTAACTTGGCCAACGAGAGACCGATCGATGCCAGGATTCAAAGCAGGGAGGACTGCGTAGGGTACATCTGCCCAAACTCACTTTTGCTTGGAAGGTCTGGACCAAAGGGAGACCCTGGGAGCTTTACATTTGAAAGCTATCCCTACAAAAGATTAAGGGAAATCCAAGCCGAAGTAGACAAATTCTGGAGGAAGTGGAGTCAGTTGGCAGGGCCCAATCTGTTTGTAAGAAATAAGTGGCACACAAGGGAGCGGAATGTGGCTGTAGGAGATGTTGTTTGGGTGGCAGACCAGAATGCCTTAAGAGGTCAATACAGACTTGCCAGGGTGGTTGGTGTTAACACCGATGGAAAGGGCATTGTGAGAGATGTAAATGTCCGCACCTTTCCAAACTACCCAGTCCCATCGGAAAAGGTTATTGAACAACCCGCCAGGAGAAAAGTTGTGGGGACGAACAAAAAACTCTCAACTAAAATCCCTGCCACAGTACCTCACAGAGACGTCCGGCGCATAATGGTTCTGCTTCCCATTGAAGAGCAAAATGCTGGAAGCAAGAACAACAAATATGATGATCAGACTGGGAAATAGTACAATACACCAAACTCATCAGCATTGAATAATTTTCTGTAACTTCAATAGAAAAAGTGTTGTGACCTCCTTGGGTTCAGGAACCAGGAGCTCAAGTGGGAGGTGTTTTGTCAGAGCTTGAGAAGTGCAATTCGCATTTGGCTCCAGTCCAGCAGGTGGAGACAGGGAGCATAGGGTGCGATTCCACTGAGAATGTGGCTCAAAGGAAGAGTGTGAGCTTCCTACTTAATGAGCTAAATGCAACACACCTGGGAACACACTCTCAGGCAGAGGACAAACAGTTCCCTGTGAGAGAAGAGACTCAAAGATTCAACCAAGACGCTGCTGGTGAATATTTGCAAATGTTTAATCTGTTTGAACCATGTTTGATTTGATGTATTATTAATTCTAGTCCTGAGGAAAGAAGCTAAAATATAAGATGCTGAAATATAATTTACTTTGATGAAATGCATTTATTTTTGATTAAATGTTGAATTTAATTGTAAATTAATAAATGAAAGTGCTTATTAAAAGATGACATGTTTTTAGTTGAAAATGTTTTTGTACCTAAAGTGAACGAAAGTAATGTTTTGTGTTAAAGGTTTTCAACCTGAATGAGCATCAAGAGGCCAACAAGAGGCTAAATGAAGCAATAAGGAATCTACTACACTCAAAGAGAAAAAAGATTCAAATTCGAGTTGTCCTTCTGGAGTGAATCAAGCCATTTTCGAGTTTAGGCAGGAGTCAATAAAACCAACCAAATCACAACTTGACAGTGACCAATGAGGGCACGAGATAAGTTTGTGCACAGATGGAAGGCTGACAGGCAGGTAGGCCATCCAGTTATTTTAGCCGGGCTGGCTAAAATGATTGGTCGTGCTTTTTACAGTACTACGGCTTCCACAGATGACATTTTTTAATGTATTTATTGTCAAAGCATTTAATATATTCATTGCTATCGGGATGTTAAGAGCATTCCATGGAATATAACAACAAGTGTTCCTGAAATAAATTACATACCCCACCTTTAATATCCTAACAGTTTTACATACATCAAAATGTAACTGAAAGTGCC
The DNA here is from genome assembly GCA_028583405.1 of Pogonophryne albipinna. Classification (NCBI taxonomy): domain Eukaryota; kingdom Metazoa; phylum Chordata; class Actinopteri; order Perciformes; family Artedidraconidae; genus Pogonophryne; species Pogonophryne albipinna. The sequence continues at coordinate 16,663 of CM053261.1, read as the reverse complement.
TTGGTGAGAGAATTAAGCAAAAATCAGTAAATGTATAAAAAAAACTGCCTAGTTTCACTGCCTTAAAATCACAAACTGCCATTTAGAGTCACAGTTTGTGTGTGTGTTTTTTTTCGTGTGTGTGCGTGTTTTTTTGTGTTTGTGTCTTGTGTGTGGGAGACACTTAAAACATTGATTAGAGTAAAGGGGTAAACTGGGACTTGTAAAGAAATTAACCCCCCTCCTTACTGTCTGCTGGAGTTTTTAAGGGGAACCTTCACTTTACACTTCATTGCTACAGAATATAATCTTATCAGTTTTATTGAGAGAAAATACTTCCTCTAGCCCCTATAGCTGCCTGCTTTACATGCTATTGTAAAGTGTTTTCGTCCCCTCCTAAAGTAATATATTTTCTAAGCTAAACTTAAAACAAGCACTAGCCTTGTGTGTGAGCGTGAGAACAACCCTGAGGTCTAATAGTGGAGACAAAATGAGACCCTGTTTTCTCAAAAACTTTTGCTAAGAGAATAGGGTTAGTTGTTCAATTTAAGGAAATGGCTTTCGCTAGTACAGTGATTTGTACACCCCCTCTGTCAATTATTCTTATCCTTACTGCGAAAAAGGATCTTTTTTTTTAAACAACACTGTGGACACCTTTCCGAGACATAAAGCGCTTTCACACCGGAGTACATTTCCCAGGAATAGTTCCGATAGTTCCTGGGAACCAAAAAGAAAAAAAATATTAATATTTTTTTTTAAATTTCATAACACAATTTTCCGATTTTGGATCAAGAAATTACATCTAACATAACTACGTCTATATTGCGTACAGCGCACATAAACTATGGCGCACACCCCCCCCCAAATCAAGTTGAACTGCCCCAGCCCCAGTAGAAACCAGAGGTTTATGTGAAATAGTTCTTTTTTTTAAATAATGGTTTTAGTGTGCAATTATAGGTTTTAATTTTGTATTTCTGTTCATTTAAAATAAATCAAACTCCCAAAAAACGTACACAGCTTCTGTGTGATTTTGTTAACATTGGAATTTACTGTGTAAGCGGCCGCGGGAGGGAGAGCTTTAGAAAGCTCTCTCCTGAAAGACTGAGCGGCTCTGATAACCTCAGTTCAGTGAGGTAAAGGCACACCTTTATATGATCATTATAGTTATAAAAAAATAAGAGAATAAATGAAAAACAGGTATAATTGACAGTTGTTATTAATAAACAAGAATACTGTTTAAAAGGGGAGTGATTTGTAAAATATCCATAAAGAAAAAGTAAATCTGTTTACAGTTCTGTTTCATATGGATGTTGAGAGTTGTATCCATAGATCTCTTCATGTTGCTCTCAAAGTGCACCAGATTGATGCTTTTAACTTCAATATTAAGAAAAAATAATCTTCCCGGGGGAGCATGCCCCCGGACCCTCTAGAGCAGTGGTTCCCAACCGGGGGGGGGGGGAGGCGCCAAAGATCGCAGGGGGGGGCGCCAAAGATCGCAGGGGGGGGCGCCAGGCCTCAGATGATTTGAGGCCAAATATCATATTTAGACTTTTTTTTTTTACATATAATTTTAACGCAATACATGATTGTCACTAAAAGCCTTGTCTCTACATTACAATAACATATACAAAATAATTGATTAATTAATTTTAATAAAAATTCAAGTTAGTAGCTATTAAAGGCATAAAAAGACAGAAATGTATAATTCTTTCTTTAATAGAAATGTTTCTTCTACCCGTAAAGTGTCCAAACCAGGCTTTTCTGGATAAGTGCATTTTTAAAACATAGTCATTGTCCATGCTGGTTTCAGTTGGATTATTTATCACAGTTGCTCCAATCAGATCGGTCTCCTCCATTTTGTAGATTATTTATGACTTTTGAATCCACATAAACACATCGGCAACATCCGGCTTACTTTGAGCATGTGTTTTTAACAGTTTAATCCCTTTGTGAATTGTTTCCACTTGCGCCGTCCTTTCATTTCTTCATACAGCGGGAATCCAAATGAATTAATCCTGAGTCCAATAACCATCAAAGTCACTCCAATAGTGCTCCTTAATTACGCTTTCATCCTCCTTTAACAAAATACTTCACATTCATCCAGTTTGTGACAGTAGTTGTAGCATTTTTGAGACTTTTAAACTTGAATTACCGCTGTCCCCCCCCCCCCCCCTTGTGTGTGTGTGTGGGGGGGCGCAACTTCCAACAGGAGTCATTTGGGGGGGTTCTTGCGAAAAAAAGGTTGGGAATCCCTGCCCTAGAGGATGTTAGGTCCACCCCCCCACTTAAATCATGTTCAAATGGATAGGATACCAAATACATTAGCACACATCTTGTGTCCATATCTTTCTGTTTTGGTGGTCATGCCACAAGCGTGCACGTGCATGCATGTGCGAGTCATAGTGAGTGTCTGCATTTTTTTTGGGGGGGGGGGGGCGCCAGCTAAAATCTTGCCTAGGGCAGCAAATTGGTCAGGGCCGGCCCTGCCCCTGCCGGTAAGCCTTCTATCATATAATGTGACCATTCATTGTAGGCTGAAATTAAATTAATTTTAAACGTTAATCTACTATTAAATGTAACAACTTGTGTTCAAGTTATTTACATGTGTCTTTCCTTTTCTCTCTCTCTCTCTCTCTGTGTGTGGGACCCCGGCTTCATCCTGTCTGAGGACAGAGACCTGCAGGTGCTTTATGACCCTCACATGTATCTCCATTCTCCACCCACACAGTCTCAGTATCAGCAGTGAATAGGGTTGCCAACCGTCCCGTATTAACCGGGACGCCCCGTATTCGAGCCAAAAGGGGCGTGTCCCGTACGGGACTTTGTTTGTCCCGGACTCCCGTGTAAAGGGAAAAATAAAAAATATGTTTCTGTTTGCGCGCAATTCAGTGTGTCTGGCTGCGTGCCTGTGTGTTTGTGTGCTGTATGCGAAGGGCGCTAGGACCGCTCAGTTGACAGGGCAGGCACTGTGTGTGTGTGTGTGTGTGTGTGTGGTGTGTGTGTGTGTGTGTGTGTGTGTGTGTGTGTGTGTGTGTGTGTGTGTGTGTGTGTGTGTGTGTGTGTGTGTGTGTGTGTGTGTGTGTGTGTGTGTGTGTGTGTGTGTGTGTGTGTGTGTGTGTGTGTGTGTGTGTGTGTGTGTGTGTTCCACTGCAGGTATTTAACTGAGATTCTGGTTGGGGAGGCCTACGTCTCCTGCTCTGTGGTACTACCTGCCCTCTGCCACTTGCGTCGTGTAATTGAAGTCTCCGATGAGGACCCTGCATATGTGGTGAGATTTAAGGCAAAATTCAAGGAAGACCTAGCCTCCTACCAAGAACACACCAACAATGCATGGTTCAAGATTGCGACGGCACTGGATCCACGTTTTAAAGACTTAAAGAGCCTGCCCAAGACAGACAGAGATGCGGTGTGGACCACACTTGGAGGCATGCTGCGTTCACCACCCAGAATATCTCCACACTGAAGGTGGGCCACCCAAGAAGAAAATGAACATTCTTCTACAGATGGGCTCAGATTCAGAATCGAAGGAAGAGGTACAGCCTGACAGAGCCATACACAGGTACAGAGCAGAGCCCACCACTAGTATGGAGGACTGTCCCTTGCAGTGGTGGTCATCTCATGCAGGAGCCCATGACAAGCTGGCCCCACTGGCTCGCAAATATCTAGCCACTCCTGCATCCACAGTTCCATGTGAAAGACTCTTCTCAGTTGCAGGTCACATTGTGCAAAAGAAGCGGTCAGCTTTACTCTCAGAAAATGTGGACAAGTTGGTTTGCCCCAGCAACTGGCTAAAGGATGAATAGAGAAGAGGGCCACATGTAATTGTGTAGGCCACGTTGTGTTGGCCATGTTCTTTTGGTTTAATATAAAAAAAGAGGTTTCATTCAAATAAGAGAGATGGCTATTTGCTAAGTTGGCCAGTAAGTGTGTTAAAGAAAGAATTTTCTTAACAACACCATCCTATTTTGTTTAGAGCAGTGGTTTTCATCCCTTTTCATATCAAGGTCCATTATTCGTTCTGCATTTGAGCCACGGACCACCATTTGATGAGATTTAGACTCTCAGACCCAAGACTTAGAATATTTTGTTATCGTTGGATACGATTTTGTCCACAATTCCATGCTGTATTGATGGATTGGTTATTATAAACATACATACTGCATGTTAAATGGATATACCCGCCTTCTTTCATTTATCTTTCCATTCCCACAACAATATACATGAAGAAATGGCATATTTTGGACATAGTTCGAAAGGTGATTAATCATGATTAATTAATTTTTAAGCTGTGTCGTTTGACAGCCCTAATATATACATATATACTTTCATACTTTCTGGTACCAGAAAGTATGAATACTCTGTTACAGTAAAAGTCCTGCATTAAAAAATGTACTCAAGTAAAAGTAGAAAAGTATTATCATCAAAATATAGTTAAAGTAGCAAAAGTAGTCATTGTGCAGATTTGTCCATTTCAGAATAGTATATATGATATGTTTTATAATTATTGATGCATTAAAGTGTTTGTTGTTTATTGTCATGCAGCATTTCACTGAGCCATGTGGCTTTATTTACCATCTCTGTTGGTTGTGAAGACATAGTTGTTTACCAGCACCAGTAGACTTCAGCCTTGGCTCTGTGTCATAAATACACATGAGCACCCAGAAATGCAGCTACTTCAATTTAGGATATCTCTTTTTTCATCACTTATACATTCCAAATGACAATAATATGAATATTGTTCTTGCCAAGTTAATAAGTGATTTCTGGGAACACTGTGACTTCACAAAAAATAAGTAAAAGGAGCAAGAAACACAACACTGAAAGGTGAAAAGGGTGTATATTTTTACTTTTACTTAACAACACAGTGATTTAAAGACAATCTCTCTCACTCTCTCTCTCTCTCTCTCTCTCTCTTTGGCTGTGAGCTGCGGGCGCCTGATGAGCCAACAACCCCCCCTTTCATCACTTACAGCGCCCATCGTACAGGGCAAATGGAAAATGTAACCGAGGTGAAAAGGTTTCACTTAATTATGAATGTTGTTACATTAAGGCCGGAAATTAGGATGAGTACCAACGGTCCAAAAAAAACGTTTGCCTCACAGAGCTACCAGCGCAGCGCCCCCCCAGATCTGGCGCCTTAGGCGACCACCTATGTCGCCTATGCCAAAAAACTGTTTTTTTGTATTATATTTGTATTTAATCTTGTGGAGGTGCAGATCCCCTGTCCTCCATCAGGGGGTAATGCAGCACCCTCAGCACCCCTACTTCCCACGGCTCTGCCAACCGCCAGACACTCCCCGCTACACCCCAGGTCAGGCCGTTTGGCTCTACTCAAATAATATTACCCTCTATACTGAATCCAATCAACTTGCCCCATGGTTCATTGGTCCATTTATCATAGCGTCAAGCTCCGTAGGATTTGAAGATTCACCTCCAGCCTGTTCACTCAAGCAACCTAAGCCCTCCAACCATTCCTTGTTCCACTTCCTTCCCTCCTCCCAGGATTGTTGTGACTGCAAGTTGAAAGCCTCTTAACTCTGCCTTGGCCTGTGTGCTTATTGAAGCCGATGAACTACATAACTGAGTCCCTATGTTCACACATAGGGACTCAGTTCATTCACTCTCTACGAGTTAAAACAAAAAGTATTTCTTATGAGGTTTTTAAAATAACTTCTCACAAAAATCTTTGGACCAATGAGTTGTGATCAAAGGTCTGGGATAATTCTCTCATTAGTTTACAGTAAAATGATTGGTATCACTTTAAGAGCTTTATAATGCACATAACGCACCTCTACTGCTATTTTTTGCAAAACAAATACACTTTTCTACAACTAATCATGAGCTACGTAGCTTTCAATGAAAACCAACTCTATGCATTAGGCCGTATGGTTGAGTCGCTAATCTTGGTTGATTTAGAGAACGTTATTTTAGACGTTTTCTCCTTGGGCTAGGCTGTAAGAAGTTGTATGTGAGGTTTTTACTCTGTATTTTACCTTACCGTCCTTGCAATCATTTTAAATAATTGTATCCAATGCTTCATTATTATAAACATCTGCCTCGCAGTCAGCCATTGGACGGTCTGAAGAGAAGCAATGCATTTTTAAGAGAATGAGAAGGTCTAGTAAACTCATGTCTCATACTCAGAAATATCTAATGGTCTAGTATACATTCAGGCATTTTTTTACAAAAAAAGCCACAAACTATACAGTTGCAAAGCACTACTTACTTAATTTGATGGCATATTTAGGATATTAGACTATTAAAACATTTTATTGCTTGGACGCACGTAATTCTATCTCATGCTGCAAACTCTTTACACTGATTTACTGGTTGCCAGGGGGGTGTTGTCTGGAGGCGGAGCTCCTCTTTGGATCCTTGTCAAAGTTATGTATGTCAATACTGTGTTTCAGCATTCAGAATGACTGCGGTAAGCACACTGCACTGGTTTCTCTTTGTTGATGTTGTGGCACCTGTTGAATAAAGATTGATTTCACTCGTGTTTTCATCCAATTCATGACAATCCTCTGCATTTCCAGGCTGCCTTCTGCTCTGCCCGGGGGTTGCCTCACCCTGACACTAAATTTAGCGCTGCTGCTCAGGGTCTTTTAACATATCATGTAAAAATAGCAAGGAGGAAAGTCTGCTCACAAACAGCAGATATACAGGACAGACTGAGGTTAAGCTGATAAAAGTTAACTGCAGTAACAGAGTAAGAGACAAACAGACAAATATAGTAAAGCTGACAGAAAGACAGACAGACAGACAGACAGACACAGACAGACAGTTCACCTGTTTTTGCTCACAACAAGGGGTGTTACCAGAGTGTGAGAGTGGGACAGAAATACAACAGGTAAGTCAGGATCAGTTTACTGATTAATCTGAATGTATTGATCCTGGAAATTGTTTTATTTATTATCTTTGTGGTTTAAATTGTAATATCTCAAATTAGTGTTGGAGTTGTTGAAAGGAGTATTTTTGTTTGGAAGAAGGTCGTGTGGGCTAAGCTTTGGCTAGGCTAAACTAGGCTTAGGCACTGCTATAATGTGCCAAGGAAGACAGCCAAAGATAAGGGTTATACATTTATTTATTTATAAATGTATAAATCAAAGTATGTTACAGGTGTTGATGGACTATGTCTACATATGTTATAAAGTAAAATAAAGCCTTTAGTGTTTACAAAGTGAGCTGTATGAAATCTGATAAATGTCCTCAAGCGATGTCACTGGAGTCAGCGTCACGTGATCCTGAGTGAGGTCTTCCCCTCAAACCAGCATCATATGTGTGCAGGACACAAGGGACAAGGCTTCTGTTTTCAGTTCTCAGTACTTTTGTTTAACAGTTTAGCCCTGAGCCTGTTTTTCAGGTCTCAGGCTCAAAAATGACATTCCCAGAACAAATGACCATATCTTCCCTTCTAAAAGAGTTAAATTAATAATCTTTTTTCTCAAAGTAATGATAAACCTGTGAGTTGGATGTAGAAAAGTCAGAACAATATAGATGTTTTTTATTTTAAAGAAAATTCAGATTGAACATAGTCAAAAACTGTAAATTATAGTGTCCGTCCAACAATTCTTTTTTACTTACAGTGAAAACTACCCTTGGATGATGGTAAGGTAGAATAAAAGCTTTGGAATCCAAAGTACAACATATGATAAGTACCCTGTATCAAGATTGATGCAAAACAAGTGACATTTGACCTTTTTAGAGAGATTTAGCAAAAAAAACTCCACCTCTGAGGTGATTTGGGTGGAAATGGGGGTTTTACCGTTTCTCTGGAACCCATTGGTCGATTCTGGTGATTGACATCTCTTTCTGACCGTTAGAGCCAATAGAATCGAAGGGGAATTTCCCCACTCACACACATGGTAAAACAAAAAGGTGTGGGCTTCGCCCACACAGTTTTGCACCAGAGTGAAGCTATCTCTCGCTCTGACTTCTGAAAACCGAAAAGCAGGTTTATTGCTCATGGATTATCAGAAATCATTCAAAGTGACACAGACACATTGGATTAACCTATGGATTAACTTCAGCAGCGTTTTTATCCTTTTAATGCCATTGAAGACCACTTTTGACCAGACTACGACACAGGTGAGCCATGTTAGCATTTTTAGCTACCTAGCGCCATATGTTTTGATGTCTGTTTTTGTTTATAAAGTCGAGAGTTCGTATAATTGAGTGATAATGAGGGTACCCTTCGATTCTGTGTCACCTGACGATGTGAAACGATGTGTTGTTGGATGTGCAAAGATAAATAATAAGGTTTTGTGAGTGAATTTCGGTGCAGTCATCTGTTAGCATTTTTCGCTCGTTGCTAATTCAGAGGCTCAGCGTTAGCATTGTGGGTTTTATTTTGAAAAAAATTAAATAATGATCAGTGAGATGAGTTTCTTCCCGTTACATGGATATAAAACATTCATCGTTTATTAAATGAACATGCCCTCAGACCAGAGTCCTGCAAAAAAAGTGATTCGCGGGTAGGTATTTTTTCCGGGTTCGGTTCTGGGTAAACAAAGATGATGCAGGTCGGGTCGCGGGTGTTGCATAATAAATATATTAAAATAATAATAATTTAGTTTAAAGGTGGGGTAGGTCATTTTGGAGAAACCAGCTCAAGTGCACTAGAATTTGAAAATACACAGCTGGAACAAATCTGCCACTCCCTTACAGAGCCCCTCCTCCAACACACACGAACGCGCACATGACCAATGAGGGCACGAGATAAGTTTGTGCACAGATGGAAGGCTGACAGGCAGGTAGACCATCCAGTTATTTTAGCCGGGCCGGCTCAGATGATTGGTCGTGCTTTTTACAGTACCACGGCTTCCATAGGTGACATGTTTTAATGGATTTGTTGTCAAAGCACTTCAGATATTCATTGCTATCAGGATGTTAAGAGCATTCGATGGAATATAACAAAAAGTGTATCTCGAGCCTCAAACCTCTCCCCCGCGGGACCGCGCATAATCATAACCTCTGCAGCGCATCAATCTGCTGCTGTGCCGACGGGTCGGGTCGGGTTGCGGAACTAATTGGCAATATGTGCGGGTGGCGGGGCGGGTTCGGTATTGCACGTCGCGGGAGCGGGACTTGAAAATCAGACCTGTGCAGGACTCTGCCTCAGACACTGTTTCCTGCAAGATGTTGCGGCAGTGCCCCGGTACCGGGGTCTCTCGTGCTTAACAACTCTGTGGGTATTAGTTTCTCACATTTCTAAATCAGATGTGTTTTATTTTAGAGGTCACTTTCAGCTGTGTAGGAAGTGTGTTGAGTTTCTGCTAATGACCGCCATAATAGCCCAGCATTTCCTGATTCTGCTGCTGTACAAAATCAGCACAATTGCTTTAAATGTGTAAAATGTATTGGTAATGACATAAGTTGAGTTTCCTGAGCTTTTTATCAGCAGATTTTAAGTAGCAACAAGCAGTCTTTCTGCTGAGCAAACCTAAACACCTGCTGGAATACTGGACATTCCAGGAACATTCCAGGAACATTCCAATATCTTGCAAAATTATCTTCTTAGTTTTCCCAGAGTTCATTGTGTTTGAACGTTTTTGTAACACACAACATGTGTTTCATGGTTGTGAGAAACCCCTCAGATGTTGAGGTCACTGTAATTTGAATCTCTGCAGTTTAATGGGGGTCTTCTTCAACATCAACATGTGAATGAGCTCATTCCTTAATTGAGTTATGGTTATTTGGATGAGTCAGCTTCAACACAGACACTGCTAAATCCCAGAGTGCATCCTCCAGACAGACAGAGAGCCATGGTCTCTATTTTAAGAGGTCTCTATCATTTCATTAGAAGACTTGTATCGACTTTACTAGTTAAAGGACCATAATGATCTTTTTCAATATATATCAGCTCATTAACGATGAACAATTTTGCATTGTTCACCTCTTTTTATATTGATGTTTTTACTTAATTCCCATGAAGAAAAGAACCAACAGAGATTTGAAACCATAATAAATGATCACTAAGTGGTAATAATGATTAAGCTACTGATAGAAGCAGTACCTCCACCTCTACAGAGCGTGTTTTATTGTTGCTTCTGAAGCATGCTGCTGCCTGTGTTTAATTTTAGAGTGACGCCTGGTGTGTTGTGTCACAGTCAGCCTTCAACAGGACATTGCACTGAGAACTGGACCAAAACTGGACTAATACATTAATCTGTCCGTCTTCTATTAAAGGTAGGCTAAATATGAATACGTACGGTGGCCCTGAAGTGCAAGACACAACAGCATTTCACTAAACGCCACAGCATTTCAGAAAACACCACAGCATTTCACAAAACACCACAGCATTTCAGAAAACACAACAGCATTTCAGAAAACACCACAGCATTTCAGAAAACACCACAGCATTTCACAAAACACCACAGCATTTCAGAAAACACAACAGCATTTCACAAAACACCACAGCATTTCAGAAAACACAACAGCATTTCAGAAAACACCACAGCATTTCACATTGGACGGAAAGGGTATTCCTTAGGGAGAACACTTCTTGTTTGTGATTGGACAGAGCCAGCCAGAGAAGCACTGCTGTGATTGGTTGTTTTTGCTGCCAGTCAAGAAATGACGCTTCATGATTGGCCCAACACATCAGCCGTTAGCTGTTAGCACACACTCAGAGCTCACAGCTCCTCATATCTGTTCAGAAACTGGACAAAAGTTAAACATGTACAAAACACAGACTGTCTATGTCATGGTGAATACAGTCGCTGCTTTGTTTATGTCTGTATGACGTTGTTGTGAGTTTGGACGGAGCAGCAACAGGTTAGTTTAGCCTGATGGATCCGATTCGATTGGATTTACATGGAGATACGCCCCGCCCCCTCTCCAGCGTCTTGTTTGAATGACAGGAGTAAACACAGAATTAATGCTTTATTCATTCATGGTTTTAAAGGGGCTTATCTCCATGTAAATACTATGGTAGACTACCCAATATTCGCATCGCTCTAATCGCTCGAGTTTCACCGCGGCTGTCAGCTGTGTTTGCTCCTGTCATTCAAACAAGAGGCGCTGGAGAGGGGGCGGGGCGTATCTCCATGTAAATCCAATGGGAGATACCAACTACAACAAAATGAACATATTTGACCGTAATTTAATTGTAATACACGTTTCAAAGTGATGCCGAAGTAACTACATACTGATAACGGTTAGTAAAAACCATGAATCAACGCTTTAACAAGTCTGCAAACAAGACGGCAGGCGAAAAGCTTTTAAAATGCGTGTTTTCTGAATGGAATCGGATCCATCAGGCTAAACTAACCTGTAGCTGCTCCGTCCACACTCACAACAACGTCATACAGACATAAATAAAGCAGCGACTGTATTCGCCATGACACAGACAGTCTGTGGTTTGTACATGTTTAACTTGTGTCCAGTTTCTGAACAGATATGAGGAGCTGTGAGCTCTGAGTATGTGCTAACGGCTGATGTGTTGGGACATATTTCGCTGTCGGGTGCTGACCAATCACGAAGCGTCATTTCTTGACTGGCAGCAAAAACAACCAATCACAGCAGTGCTTCTCTGGCTGGCTCTGTCCAATCACAAACAAGAAGTGTTCTCCCTAAAGGAATAAACTTTCCGTCCAATGTGAAATGCTGTGGTGTTTTCTGAAATGCTGTGGTGTTTTCTGAAATGCTGTGGTGTTTTCTGAAATGCTGTGGTGTTTTCTGAAATGCTGTTGTGTTTTGTGAAATGCTGTGGTGTTTTCTGAAATGCTGTTGTGTTTTGTGAAATGCTGTGGTGTTTTCTGAAATGCTGTGGTGTTTTCTGAAATGCTGTTGTGTTTTGTGAAATGCTGTGGTGTTTTCTGAAATGCTGTTGTGTTTTCTGAAATGCTGTGGTGTTTTCTGAAATGCTGTTGTGTTTTGTGAAATGCTGTGGTGTTTTCTGAAATGCTGTGGTGTTTTCTGAAATGCTGTTGTGTTTTGTGAAATGCTGTTGTGTTTTGTGAAATGCTGTGGTGTTTTCTGAAATGCTGTTGTGTTTTGTGAAATGCTGTTGTGTTTTGTGAAATGCTGTTGTGTTTTGTGAAATGCTGTTGTGTTTTGTGAAATGCTGTTGTGTTTTGTGAAATGCTGTGGCGTTTTCTGAAATGCTGTGGTGTCTTGCACTTCAGGACCACCGTAAATACGAGATACTCTTCTTTCTACCGGTCCCCTGTGTTCTGCAGCAAGATTAGTATCATTTTGTTATTTATACGTTTAGCACAAATGCTGTTTCCTGTTTCCTTTCATGTTTAGGGAACAAACGGATGTTTCTACATGCTTTGTCTGCCTTTATACATATTTTTGTATTATTTATTTTAAAGAACATAACAGTGTTTTTTAAAATATGTTCTGTTCTGTTCTATTGGGTGTAGCTGTGATGAATTACCTTAACATGTCTGACCTGTCTGCGTGTTGCTGTAGTAAAATGTACTTCAGTCCATCAGGTATCAGATGTCTGGAGCCTGTTCCCCAGCACTGAAACACCACTAACAGCTACAGAGAAACATGTTCGACTGTACACATGCAACATAATGCCATGGTTGACACATTTCTTGCTGTTGTTGATGTTTATTGCTTTATGTGTCTCTTAAACAACAGGATGTCGCTCAGAGACAAATGGGAGAAGAAGGCTCAGAGTGTGGCAGACCAGATCAAACAGGAGGCCGAATGGAAGGAGAAAAGTTCCAAAGTGTGAGAATATGTGATATTTTTGTGGTTTTTGTAGAAATGTTTACCCTGGAGACAACTTCCACTTCTCAACGTCTATTCTGATTCGCGACACAAATGTAACTAATTAGTCCTGGAATTACTCCTGAACTGAAACTAAACAACTCAAAAATATTTTATTTATACAGGATACCTTTATTGAGCAAGGACCATTCATTAAAATACATTAATCTCAAAAAGAGAAGAGATGCTGTATGCCATAAAAGAACATGTGTCACGTGTTTGTAAGACCTATTCATCCACCACAAACTCCTCCTTATAAAACACATAAATCAGCTGCTGGATTTCTCTTTATTTACCATTGCTACGTTTCTCAGTGTACATGTTGATATATTATTACGATAATATGTGAGTTGATTCTAATGTTTTCTGTCTTCGTTTTTAAATGCAGAGTTTCATCAAAGTGGAATTATCACTGGTCACTTGTTGCCACTGCAGACTTCAAGAAGTTCACCAGTGGGGCAGATGAAGAGGAAAAAAAGAAACCGAAAATCAAATTCAAAGTGGTCGCACCTCCTCCCAAACCCAAACACGAGCCTGCTCCCCCCCCGCCTCCCCCCAGGAAAACGGCTTCACCCAAACCTCTCAGGCGGAAGCGTAAAGTTGAGGTGGATGTGTTCGGGCTGTGCTGGAAAGACTCCTGGATGAGCCTGAAGCCTCCAAAGTATCTGTTCCTGAAGGCCAAAGAGAGGAAAACCAAAACCCCGGGATTCACCACCATAGAGCTGATTAACAGCAGGGAGTTCAAAGCGAAGGTCTTGGAGTCAGAGCCAGAACACGCTGCTGCTCCTGAGAACGATGAATGGAGGCTCTCCTGGAAGCAGGTGATGAGAGCTTCACATCAATACACACACAACGCCTGGACAATGGTCAGTGTTGGTCATATTTTGGACAAAGTTTGAATGTCCGACAAGCTGTTATTTTATTGTCATCTGCACATTAGCTACAGTGTAGATATGGCAATGAAAAACATAGGTCACAGGCTCCTCCAACAGTGCAATATATATATATTAGGGGTGTAACGGTACACGTACCCGTACCGAAATTATTCGGTACGGGCCCTTCGGTTCGGTACACGTGTGTACCGAAGTGTACCGAACGAATATAACGTTAAACGTAAAAAATTGAGAACGTGAACAACTTCTTGGAAGTAATCTCAGGTGCTGCGTCGCAGCATTCAGAGTAATTTGCTCCCATTGTGTTCAACGCGTCATAGAGCGAGCAAGTCATTTCATTGGACGAGCTGGTCAGAGGGATGCGTTCACATGTAATCAGTAATTTGAGGAACTGTCGAAATGGCGAACGCAGATAAAGTTGAGCTCGAAAATCCTCCAGCATCATTGAAGTCTCCGGTTTGGGAACATTTTGGTTTCGCAGTTACGTACAAGGATGACGGACAAAGACAGGTGGACCGAACCAAAGCTGTTTGTCGGCATTGTTCAACTAAAATTGGTTACGCGGCTGGCAATACATCAAACTTGCACACTCATTTGAAAAGGCATCACCCGAACGTGAATATCACCGGTACCAAAAGACTGAAGTGCAAACCCAACTCCCACTAGCATTTAAGCCTCCACCACTCGCAGAGAGTTCAGACCGAGCCAAAGCTATTACAAACGCCAAATATCCTTATGTTGCCATGTTAGCAAAGCGCTACCTGGCTGTATCTGCTACCTCTGTCCCTAGAGAGGGTGTTCTCCACAGCAGGAGACATTGTTAGTGCCAGCAGATCTGCCCTTTCGGCAAGCAATGTGGACAAGTTCATCTTTCTTTAAAACAACATGAAAATACAATGACAAGCAAGTCCTAATGTCAAACTGGCTGCTTAGGTACTAGTACAGTTCAAATACAGATTATTTCAGTTCATCGAAAAGCTGCACCTTAATGTTTATTTTATTATATTTTGTATTTATTTGAGTGAATATTCACAGTTTAATAATAATTAAAAACCCCAAACTAATAGTTTATGTTTTGTGAGTAGCTACTAGTACAGTAAAGTTCAAATACAGATTATTTCAGTTCATCGAAATGCTGCACCTTAATGTTTATTTTATTATATTTTGTATTTATTTGAGTGAATATTCATAGTTTAATAATAATTAAAAACCCAAAACTAATAGTTTATGTTTTGTGAGTACTAGTACAGTAAAGTTCAAATACAGATTATTTCAGTTAATCGAAATGCTGCACCTTAATGTTTATTTTATTATATTTTGTATTTATTTGAGTGAATACATTATTCACAGTTTAATAATAATAAAAAAAATATATGTTATGTTTTGTGATAATTTTTTCTGCTGTACCGAAAACGTACCGAACCGAACCGTGACCTAAAAACCGAGGTACGTACCGAACCGAAATGTTTGTGAACCGTTACACCCCTAATATATATATATATATATATATATGCATATATACAGGGTTGGGAGGGTTACTTTGTAAATGTAATCAGTTACTGATTACTGAATACATGGCTCAGATTACTTTTAGATTACTTTTGGATTACTTTCTTTTTCCATAACAGATGGGTATGTTTTGTTGAACAGGAGACACAAAAAGCAAAAGGAAACTGAACGTGTTTTTACTGTTTTAATGGCTTATCAAGAGCACAACTGAAACATAACTTCTGAAACGATGCAACAACATAATAAACTTGTTGGGGATACAGCTTGGGATGTGAGGAGTGAGGGACACGGCTTAGAACGGGCGTGTCGCCTTCTGTCCTGCCAGTGTTGGCAGGACATGAATTAAAATGTCGAACTTGGACTTCATTTTAAGGACATTTCGGCCAGGGGTGTAGAGCTATATTTGTTTAAGCACCGGATTGGCAAAACAGGAGAGTGTGTGCACCAGTCTGCCTTGATCTATGAATTAATGTCCGTGACACTCACAGTAGCCTATCTGCTGCCCACAGCTGTTTTATAGAAGGAACACCTCCTTCACTTCATGAAATCTCTGCAGCACCAGGAGGCAGCGGGAGGGTTAACTCAGCCTCTGAGAAGAGGAGCGCGCAGTGCCTTTCACGCACCGCCTTCACTGTGTTTACCTTCAGAATCATTAGAAAGGCTAAAGAGCGGTGTGGCTGATGTGTTTTAACCACACACACCTCTACACACACACACACAATTTAAACACAGACTTTTGTTCCTCCATGTTTCGTTGTTATTGTTTCACTGAGCGGACCCGCACATTTTTTTCAAACGCTCCCTTTTTTGGTCCATCTGCGGCGGTAATAGGTTTTGTGCGCTGTGATGATTCGGCTGTACCTTTAGTAATGAATATTAAATGTTGTGAGGAAATCTTTCCACCAATAATTCCAATAAGTAATCCAAAATGTATTCACTTCAGGTTTACAAAAGTAACTGTAATCAGAGCTGAATACAGTTACTTGATTTTTGTATTCTGATTACGTAACGCCGTTACATGTATTCTGTTACAACCCAACCCTGGGTATATATATATATATATATATATATATATAGAGGACATAGAACAAATAAAACAGATTTTGCTTTTTTCTCTCACCAAGGAACTTAAGATAAAAAACTTTTATGTATGCCAAAAGTTAAAACTAGAAAAATTAAATACTTTGTCTAAATAGATTTTCTTTAAGACTGTGACTCTTAAAGGCACTTTTGTAATTTTAGTAAGACAATCCAGTTTTGTTAATATTAATGCTTTTTTGCTTTTGTTTGTGTTACTAAGATACTTTTAGATACACTTTGAAGTGTGCAACACTTTACAACTGGTAGAATATGAAGTACTTTGTAAGGAATTGGGTTTCTTTATAGGCAGTTTGTGATTTCTAGGGCTGGTTCAGTGAGACAATGCAGTTTTGATAATTTCAAGTTTCAAGGCTTTTATTGTAATCTGCCCATTAGCTACAGTGTAGATATGTCAATGAAAAACGTAGATCACAGGCTCCTCCAACAGTGCAACATATATATATATTGTCAAA
>CM053260.1:31027850-31052850 GCA_028583405.1 Pogonophryne albipinna | reverse complement strand
GTGTCTGTGTGTCTCTGTGTGTGTGTGTCTCTGTGTGTGTGTCTCTGTGTTTGTGTGTGTCTCTGTGTGTGTGTGTCTCTGTGTGTGTGTGTCTCTGTGTGTGTGTCTCTGTGTTTGTGTGTGTCTCTGTGTGCGTGTGTCTCTGTATGCGTGTGTCTCTCTGTGTGTGTGTCTCTCTGTGTGTGTGTCTCTGTGTGTGTGTCTCTGTGTGTGTGTCTCTGTATGCGTGTGTCTCTGTATGCGTGTGTCTCTCTGTGTGTGTGTCTCTCTGTGTGTGTGTCTCTCTGTGTGTGTGTGTCTCTCTCTGTGTGTGTGTCTCTCTGTGTGTGTGTGTGTGTCTCTCTATCTCTGTGTGTGTGTCTCTGTGTGTGTGTGTGTGTCTCTCTCTGTGTGTGTCTCTGTGTGTGCGTGTGTGTGTTTGTACAACTTGGATTTGTTTTATAGTAAAGTGGTGTGTGTTCGAAGCTCCGTCACAGTGCAAGACTCTGAATCTTGCCACACCTCCACCTGAGGGCATGCTGTAATCCCCCTCACCTCCACCTGAGGGCAGGCTGTAATCCCCCTCACCTCCACCTGAGGGCAGGCTGTAATCCCCCTCACCTCCACCTGAGGGCAGGCTGTAATCCCTCTCACCTCCACCTGAGGGCAGGCTGTAATCCCCCTCACCTGCACCTGAAGGATATAAAACACCATGTGCATCATGTCAAATATGTTCAGGAGCGCTGAAACACGAAGCACGTTAAAATAAATCAGAGTCAAGGACCGCCCGATTGTTGCATTTCATAAAGACCCGCCTCCATCCTGCAGCTGAACATGAATATGAGATCAAACGTGAAATATTCTTATCTAAAGTGTTTCTGATCCTCGGTGCAGATGCATGCTGGGATTCAGACCCTGATCCACTGTAGACCCCCCCCCCAGCACCATGTGACACACACACAAAACACACACACACACGTCTCCGGGCTGAAACACACACTCCTGTTTTTGCATAGACATCAATTCAAGTCGGACTCATGCAGACGGACCGACGAGGAACAGAGGAAAGTGAAACCGGGGTTATTTAACGTTATAAAAATAAGTGAGCCTGTTAAATATACCACGTTATCATCATCATCATCATTATTATATTTTAATGTGTGTGTGTGTGTGTGTGTTGGTGAGGCCAAGCAGACATGCAGCATGTAGTCTCTGGCGCTCAGGCCGAGCATCTGTTTGGTTTAAAAAAAATACAATTAATAATCTAAATAAAATGATGTTGCTGCTGCTTTCACACACAGAACTAGAATACATAGAACAAACCTTCAACAATAATCTGGTTATTCATCAACGACTTGTGTAAACCTGTAGATAAAGTAATCCTCTGACTGACGATGTCAAAATGACATATGAGTATTTATTATGTGTGTTACATGAATGTTAAACCTCCCCTCAGTGTCCCTGATGTCTTCATGTTGATGTTAGTTCTTCAATGTGCAGTAGAAACGTGAGTAAAGCCAGGCGGCGTCACAGTGTGGTCCCTCATTTATGGATTATGAATCAACGCTACGGAGAACATGAGTACTTTATAAGATGCTGTTACTAAAAAATAATATGGGATGTTTTTGTAAAAGTGCAGAACGGCAGCATGCACGGGTTTCACTCCGCAGATCTACTCTATTCTAGTTCTGTGCACGCTGAAGGAAGCAGCAGAAACACACACGTCCCAGATTATAGAGAGTGTGTGTCTGTGTGTGTGTGTGTGTGTGTCTGTGTGTGTCTGTGTGTGTCTGTGTGTGTGTGTGTGTGTGTGTGTGTGTGTGTGTGTGTGTGTGTGTGTGTGTGTGTGTGTGTGTGTGTGTGTGTGTGTGTGTGTGTGTGTGTGTGTGTGTGTGTGTGAATGCTACACTGTTAACAGCCATGTTGGGAAAACAACCATATTTCCTAAACCTATAAATGTAATAATTCCTCTTAATAAGTTAAAACACAAAAAGACGCGATAAAAAAAAGAAATCTATACAACAAATACTAGAAATACAGAAGTGGAAGTATTAGTACATACATGGTATACAAAGATCAGCTCAGTGTCAGTGACCGGGGATATAAACTCTGAGATATTAGTCAATAAATATGAGAGTACACGATAAGTGAAGAACGCTGAGGAGGAGTCTTTATGGCTTTTAGCGGCCGCTCGGCCAAACGTCTGCAGGCAGGAGTCACTTTGAGACGGGATCAAACAGACGGAGTGGGATCACCGGGAACGAGAGGGTTCAACAGATCTGTGAGCAGGTGTTAATCAACCATGACATCGCTATTTCATTCCAGGGTTTTAGGAATAGGAAGGAGAAAAGTGCGAAATCTCGTAAAAAAGTAAAAATGACTCTGAACTGTGGAGTAGAAGTACACAGTAGCAACACATTTAAATAAGTAAAGTAGAAGTACCTCAAAATGATAGTTAAGTACTTGAGTAAATGTACTTTACATCACTGATTGAATACGGTGCAAACTGCACAGAGACTGGTTTGAAGGAGGAAGATGAGTTCCCTAAAATAATCTGCCGCGTAAATAAAAATGTAAATCGTGACCCGGCGGTCTGAGTTATGGCTGACACGCGAGGAGCCGGAGACCCTGAGAGTTTTATAACATGCAGCTGAAGGCATAAATAACAATACAATAAAATAAAGTAGCTGCATGTAATCTGAAGTACAGGATTGTCTTCTTTTGCACACATGAAAACATCTGAGATGAGTTCAGGGTCGTGAGTGATGGCGGGGATTATTTCTTCATCTTTTATTTGTTAATTTATTTTCCCCATGTGGAGCGTATCGACGGATCAGCATGAACATTTGACAACCGTTGCATTTCTGATTACCCATGAGCCTTTGCTGCATCTGTCCGTCACAGAGTCTAGGACCAGGATAAAGAGCGTCAGCAGAGACAAAACTATGTCTGTGTTTGTGGAGGAATTCACAAGTCGTTTTTTGTAGTTTCTAATTAAGCGACATATCAAATTACAACCAGCGTTTCCATCGCTTCTTTCTTAAGGTTTTTAGACTCACTCCAAAGGGATAAGGTTCGGGGGAAAACCTTCTGATTTCAGTACGTAGCTCTTAAAAAAGATGTGGGTAATGTACCCGCAGGATTCTTCAACGTTGAATGCACTTATTGTGAGTCGATTGGGATTAACAGTTACACCAGCGTTAGTATCGCCTCTTTAGTTGAAGGTTTTTCTCACTGTCTGGGACGTAACGAGGTTAATGGAAAAACCTTAATGCCAAAAAAATAACCTTCTGATTTCAATATGCACTTATAAAGGATTTGGTCTATTTGAATGTATCTGAAGGATTCATGGTTGATTGCACTTGTCTTAAATAGCTTTGCTTAAAAGCGTAAGCTAAATGAAACGTAATGTAATATTTATTGCCGCACAACATCTGAAAACCAATCCAATGATCCCACTTTGTCATTTTTGAGAAAGAAGTACTTGGTTTATAGGCAGAGGAAGAAAGAGAAGTAAAAAGTAAAAGTGCCCGTCCATCTTTAAAAACCTCATTTCCCAGAATACTCTGTCTGCCAGCTCATAGTGAACCCGGACATGTTGAGTACCCCGATGTTTTATGATAGAAATGTATATTAGGGTCCCCCAGCACATGACAGATTTAATCCATTTCTGACATTTTCAGGATAAAAAATGTCAGTTTAAACCAGAAAGGTGGCCATATTTGTACTCTCTGTGGTCTGATTTTGATTTAGAAGTTTTAGGGGATTCTGGATGATTTGGATCGGACAGATAGCTTTTGATGAATGCAACCTATGCTAAATGTGCACATTTCCCAACAAGTTAGCATCCTGCAGTTTCTATGTTCTGGGGACCCTACTATACATTTCTAACATAAAACTGGGGTACTCAAAATGTCCGGGTTTCACAGTAGGACTCTATGAGCTGCAATATCAGCATGGCGCAAACTTCTGTCTCTCCGGCTTCTTCATCCTGTTAGCCGAGGACTGGATTTTCACCGTGTAGGAAATAATAATCATAATAATAACTTAAATTGATATAGCGCCTTTCAGGGGACCCAAGGTCGCTTTACAGAACAACAGGAGTAAAACAACAATCAGACAAAAAGTCAAAACAAATAAACTAGTCTAACTTATAAGACTTTGGGGTACATAAACATCACAATAGGACTCTATGAGATGCATATTCCCCCTCCGTCCGTCATCAGTACGGTGCAAACTTCTGTCTCTCCGGCTTCTTCATTCCGTTGGCCGAGGACTGGATTTTAGCCGTGTAGGAGGCCAGCGCAGCCTGAAGTGGACCCGCCGTCTGCTGCATGGACCCCGGCATCATGGAGCCCGGCATCATGGGGCCTGGAGAGCTGGAGAGCGCCAGGTAAGGGAAGGATTTCATTCCCAGGAGGCTGGAGAGGGGGAGGGCGTAAGGGGCGCCCAGCATTTGAGCGTGGGGCAACGAGGAGGAAGAGGAGGAGGAGGAAGAGGAGGAAGGCTGGGTGAAGCTCATGGTCAGGTCAACGGGTGACGGCATGGAGGAGGACTGGGCGGTGGATTTGGCGGTCTCTAAACTGGAGGAGGGAGGGAGGGAGGAAGGAAGGGAGGAGGTGGAGGGAAGGAGGGTGGAGGAGGAGAGGAGGAAGAGGAGAGAGGAGGAAGGAAAGAGGAGAGAGAGCATAGAGGAGGAGGAGGAGGAGGAGGAGGAGGAGGAGGAGGAGGAGGAGGGAAAGAGGAGAGAGAGGAAGGGGGGAGGAGGTGGAGGGAAGGGAAGGAATGGAGGTGGAGGAGGAGACGGGGAAGGGAGTTTTGGATGGAGAAGGGTTAGAGGGTTAAATAAAAGACATGTTAAAAAAAATTGTAAAAACAAAACGAAAAGGATACTTTGGAGAGTAAAAAATGAAATAAAGGAAGTTTGAGAAAATCATAAGACAGGTGTGTTTTGCTGGAGGTTGCAACAGATTACTGTAGGGGGGTTCGCTGTACGGATGGGGGGTGTGCTGTATAAATTGGGGTGATGGCTTGGGAGGGGGCTTTGGGAGGAGGGGACAAAACCATTGTAGATATATATTAGGATCGACGCTTGGTCAGAGGACAAAAAAACAGGAAATAGAAGCAGGAAAAAGAAAAGGTATTAATTAGAGAGCGGAAATATCAATTCAAAGGCGCCATGTTGTTGAAAACCACAATATTCAGGAAAGGTCCGATTGGCAGACCAATTATCTCAAAGAAAATTGGGCCATCGTAACTATGGGCCATCTTAACAAAGGGCCATCATAACAATGGTCCATCGTAACATGATCGTAACTGTGGGCCAACGTTATTATGGTCCATCGTGACATGGTCCATCATAACTATAGTCCATCTTAACAATGGGCCATCGTAAATGTGGGCCATCTTAACTATGGGACATCGTTACAACGGCCCAAGGTAACTATGGTCCATCGTACCATTGGCCATCGTAACATGGGCCATCGTAACATGGGCCATCGTAACATGGGCCATCGTAACAACCGGCCATCGTAACAACGGGTCATCGTAACAACGGGCCATCGTAACATGGGCCATCGTAACAACGGGTCATCGTAACATGGGCCATCGTAACATGGGCCATCGTAACAACGGGTCATCGTAACAACGGGTCATCGTAACAACGGGTCATCGTAACATGGGCCATCGTAACAACGGGTCATCGTAACAGGGTGCCATCGTAACGACGGGCCATTGTAACATGGGCGATTGTAGATATTGGTCATCGTACCTGTGGGCTATCGTACAATGGGCCATTAAAACACAGGCAATAAGAAACCAAGTTAGCATCTATTCATGTAACATGACCTGTTCATTATACTGGGTTTTTTATATTCTGAACATAATAGATAGAAATAGTAATTACCAACAGCTCTGATGAGTCTTAACCGGAGGCCCCTGGTCGTTGTTGAATGCTAACGAACACTCTTTTGGTTTGTTCTTGTTCTTGTATATTTTAGCTTCTGATATAATATTTGTTTAGCACTACTGTGCCCTAGTATTTAAATCTCCAAATCTAAAGAAACACTAAGGATCTTATGGGTACCAACTTAAATATTTCTGTTTTGTGTCCAAGTGAAAGTGAGGCTGTAGGTCCTTTTCTTTCTCTGTTTGTGTCTCACATGCTCCCTTAATGCACACAAATACAGAGTCTTGTTGACATCAGAGCTGTCCTCATGAAGCAAACACCGATCTCCTCAAGAGAGCGAGACGTAGAACTAGTATTGCATTTGTACCTCTTGCACCTTGTACAGTTATATAAATAAAACAATGTGGACAAGAGAAGTCTCTGTGGTAGGACTGAGACATCTGAAGCATGACAAAGAGCAAAGCCACACACCTTTTCTAAATCCCCAGAGAGAGGATAGAATAATGTTTGGCAGGAAGTCTCATCTGTGTGGTGACTGACTGGGAAAACAAATGTAATGGAAACGAGAGGATCCGTGTCTCACCTCCTCTGACCTGACATTTCAGTATGAATGAGATTGACCCATCTGCAGTGTGTGTACGTGTGTGTGTGTCTATTGTCCCTGCTGTCAGTGGCAGTGGGAGTTTTGAGTGAAATATCAATTTCATCCAGAATCTAATCAGGAATTTGCATATTCATGAAGGTGCTTTGTATGAGTCTCTCATATTTGGGATCTGATTAGAAAACTGCACGACGGAGAGATTAACTTCTGCAGCGCTTCATTTCTCTTTATCATGTAAATAGTTGTCATGTTACGCATCCTGAAGATGTACAATGTTTGAAGCTTGCACTGCGGAGAAAAGTGTGATGCTTCGCCACTTGATCTACAATAAAATGAAAAGTGAGATTTGTTAAGGAGAGATTCTCCAAACAGCCTATTGTGCTGGCACGTCATACCTGTTCATACAATAATTAAATGTATATCATCGGGCCGTAGTCACAATGCACCTTCATAGCAATAAGACATTTTAACAACGGGGCCATCGTAAAAATACTGACTCACTTCCAGGTTTTTTGGGACACATAATGCTGACTAATTTCTGAGCCTTATTTCCGGGTTTAATGTTGACTCTTTTACTGGGTTTTAGAACTCATACTTATTTTTCATTTACGGGTTTTAAGACTCATAATGCTGACTCACACCTGAGCTTTAGGACTTATAATGAATTACCAGGTTTAATACTGTCTCTTTTACCGTGTGTTAGGACTCATGATGCCAACTCATTAGGACTCAGAATTTCAAACTCAATTAAAGTTTTAATGCTGACTCTTTTACTATTTTGTAAGACTAATGATAATGATACATTTCTGGGTTTTAGGTCTTATAATGCTGACTTATGTCTAGGTTTACTGCTGACACTTTGACCGGGTTTGAGGACTCATCTCTTTAGGTCTTTAAAGTAACATTAGCCGTTGTTGTTGTTGTTGTTGTTTACACACACTTCCCTTCAGTGGGGATACTCACCAGGAAGTGATCAGGTACTGGGCCAGGTTGATGGCGATGGCCGTGCCGGTGATGGTGACGTGACGCTCGCTGCTGCCATCGATCTGACTGCCGATTTTGATCTGAGCGCCCGACACCTGCCGGATCTCGTTAATCTTAGAGCCCTGACGACCGATGATTGAGCCAATCAGCTGCGAGGAGGAAGGACACAGAGAGGATAAGGATTTCAATTAAGAATTTTTACTTGAAACAAAGCATTTTAAGACCTTTTTTCTGGTAACTATGTAAAACACATTCAGAAAACCATTGACCAGGGGATAGGAAGTGATAAAATGTTGACTCATAATGCTGAAATAATTCTGAGTTGTGGGACTTCTGATTCCCACTTGTTTCCAGTTTTAATGCTGACTCTTTTACCGAGCGTTAGGACTCATAGCGCGGGTTTAGGGACTAAAAAAGCTGATTCATTTTGAGGTTTTGAAACTCATAATGCTGACTCATTCCCAAATGTAAGGACTTAAAATGTTGACTCCTTTCAGGGTTTTAGGAGGAGGGGAAGACGGTGATCATGATTTCAATAAAGGACTTTTACTCGTAACGAAGCATTTTAAAACCAAAGTATTTCTTCTTTTACTCCAGGAGAGGATCTGGGTACTTCTTTCACCTCTGCCACTTATACAAAGTTTATTTTCCCTCCCCTCCATCCGTCTCCCTGTAACCTGTCAGTGTGTCTCTCCGTAAACGGATCACCAACAGGTGTGAATCTGAGTTTTCTTTGTGCTAATCTGGTCCTGCAGCAGAGTCTCTTTAACAATAGACCCGCTGTCGGAGCAGACCGTAAATATGTCTCGTTAGATTTTCTTAAAAAGGCAAACAGCTGTTGGCAGGCCGGCTCAGTGTCAAGGTGCATTCCCCTCCAGTGAAGATGTACATTGTGTATTTATTATGTTAGTTCTCTTTTAGAAACAAGGAGATGTATAGGATGTTAAATACTGCTGTTAAGTTTTTTCTTTACAAGGTTTAGTGGACATTTATTTAATTTACACATAAAACCATTCAGGCAACCACTAAAATATGGAAAACTAAGGAAGATTTAATAGTAATAATAATACAAATGTAATAAATGAATATAATTAATAAGATTTAACAATAACAATAATAATAACAGATTGTTTGGAAAAGAAAAAAAGAAATGTCACATTTTGAGGAAATTTGTTGACATGAAAAAAACAACTGAAATAATAATTATTCAAACAATATCTTCCACTGCCCTCATTGGTTTCAGGTTACAACGATAACCCTGAGTGAGGTCAAAAGTCAGGGTGATGTCTATAACAAGGAGCAGGTGGGGAATCAGTCACACACACACACACACACACACACACACACACACACACACACACACACACACACACACACACACACACACACACACACACACACACACACACACACACACACACACACACACACACACACACACACACACACACACACACACACACACACACACACACACACACACACACACACACACACACACACACACACACACACACACACACACTGAGTGAAGGACACAGTGACATGTCGACAGCAGGAGCTCCACCTCCAGATTTACAGCCGCTCCACTGTTTTAAATTATTTTCAGCTACGTTCAAATGAACAACATACAGTGTTTTTTTTGCCCTCATTCCCCAAAAAAAGACTATATTCTTACCATGCTGTTTACACTGCTAATTCAATTAATGAATGCTATGCTAACTGAGGGTACAGGACCTTCAGATCCGCAGGTGACTATAGAATCATCCGGACAGAGGTGAGACAGCTAATGCTAAGCTAACTGAGTGCTAACAAAATGTCGGCATAACAAGCATAATGAACCAGTATATGTACTGCCATATTTCCTGTTTTAAATCATATTCCCAGTGTTTGTGTTCCTGTAGTTCAACACACTCGGTGTCTCTTGCTGATGTTTCTACGTCTCCCTGTTAGTTTAAAAGAATAAAATGTAGTTGCTAGTATCCTCCAAAGATGGCCGTCTTGCCGTTCCCATTCCCTATACCAGTGAAATTCCCTGATTCCTGTCAACAAATTCAATACCACAGTGAGAAACAAAACAACATGTATTTCTGTGAAAACATCTCCTTTAATTGTATACGTTTCCCTCTCAAAACTACACGGTACAACAACACTATAATAACCTTCATCCAATACTTATTTAACTGAAGAGAGCAATAACGGATCATAAAGTAACTCAGTGCACCCTCCGTTAGCTGTTAGCTGTTATCTCCGTTACTCTGCCAAGCAGGTTGGTGATGCTCACTGGCTGCTAACAGCTAACAGCTAACAGTTACAACACAGTCTCACGACATTTCGTGTTATAGTCACGAAATTAATCTATTGATTCGTGTTCAGCAACACGATTTGGCAATTTTTTTCATGTCACACAGAACGATTTTAAAAGCAATGTAAATTGCTTTACATTTCATTTAGCGGACGCTTTTATCCAAAGCGACTTACAATTACCAATTGCAGGGACATTCTCCCTGGAGTAACTAAGGGCTAAGTGCCTTACTCAAGGGCACACTAGTAGTGGTGTTCCAGGTGGGATTTGAACTCACAACCTTCCGATCTTCAGCCCACCTCACTCTCCATTAGACCACCACTACCCAATAAATAATAACACATTAGTAGGAAAAAGAAGAAAAACAATACAGATTTCAGTATTCTGACACAGAACGATTTTTAGAAGGAATGTATTTCTATTGGTAGTACGTTTCGTGCAGGTGTAGGTACCATATCTGCTGCACGGCCTACCAGATCAGCACGGGGTCCGTTACGCTTACTAATGACGTCACGCATTGGCTGTACGGCAACCCAAGAGGACATTTTACACGGCCAAATTCCGCAAAGAATATTAAAAAATAACAATCGACAGTGAATGTATGTTAGTGGAACTGTGTCAGGAAAGTGAAGTGATAATTAAGTAATGTTATTGAAGAACTGAAATGCATAAAATTGAAAGTTAATATGTATCATATCCCTCCGAAATATGGTCGTAGACTTTACTGATGATTTAGAATTTATTGAAACTCCAGACTCAACGTAAGAGCTTGTGCCTCTTCGGGGGGTGCTAACATTTAAACATAAACTTTATTCTTTACTTTCTCCGTCTTTATGATATCAGATACCGTCATGTTGTTTCCATAGCAACAACAACTTCCTGTCAACAGCTCCTGTTTCACCTGCTTAATACAGTTATCATCACTGCCACTGTGGTCACATCTGGGACCCGTAACATTTACAATAGTTGAGATGTGAAGGGGGTTATGTGTTTTTGTCTGTGTTATGGGTTCCTGCAGTTTTTTGAACAGACAGTACACGCGTAAACTCCCTGTGGGAATTTACGCTGTTGACAGGAAGTTGTTGTTGCTATGGAAACACCAGATACCATTTCGGAGGGATATGATACATATTAACTTTCAATTTTATGCATTTCAGTTCTTCAATAACATTACTTAATTAACACTTCACTTTCCTGACACAGTTCCACTAACATACATTCACTGTCGATTGTTATTTTTTAATATTCTTTGCGGAATTTGGCCGTGTAAAATGTCCTCTTGGGTTGCCGTACAGCCAATGCGTGACGTCATTAGTAAGCGTAACGGACCCCGTGCTGATCTGGTAGGCCGTGCAGATATGGTACCTACACCTGCAACAAATAATAACAAATTAGAAGGAAAAAAAACTCAGACATTATACAATTTAAAATAAAAGGGATAGGGTTAGGCTTAGGGTAAGAAAATGTTTTTATGAACAACACAGCTTCCGGTCTTCCAAGACCCGACCGGACAAAAACACGTGCTGCAGGCACGACACACACTACCAATATAAATACATTGCTTTTAAAATCGTTCTGTGACACGAAAAAAATGGGAAAATCGTGTTGGTGAACACGAAGCAATAGATTAAACAAATGTTGTGACTATAACACGAAATGCCCTGAGACTGGGTTGACAGTTAACAGCTAAAGGCTAACAGCTAACATTAACTATAGCTTTACTCGCTGATTTCAATACGGAATTTGTTGTTCACGGTAGAGCTGCTTAGCAAAAGTTATACATACATGCATACAGTATTTTCCTGTATCTTAATTAAATTGATTTTGTATTCATTATTTTCTTTATACATGGTCCATGTTTGTTAGACGTCAAACTCTCTCTCCAAGATGTCTTTTTGAGATTACACCTTACATATAAATATGATCTTCAAAATGACGGTTGTAGTTAACATGTAAAGCCGGTTCAATTTGTGAGGGGTCGAACGGAGGCTAGAGGAGGATTCACTCAGACGGTCGTGACCTGGGTATTGTCAGCTAGCACTTTGTCTCCCATAGAGTCATCACACACACACACACACACACACACACACACACACACACACACACACACACACACACACACACACACACACACACACACACACACACACACACACACACACACACACACACACACACACACACACACACACACACACACACACACACACACACACACACACACACACACACACACACACACACACACACACTATTGAAGATTATTATGATATTTGGGAAGTGTGTTACATTTGAAATGGCAGAAAGTCTTGTTGCAACTTCCAGATATTAAAAGAGGCCCCTTGAGTTTCTCTGGAAATTAACCATAGTAGCAGTTAAGTGAATACTGTTTAAACAATACCTGTGTTTGTGTTTTGTATTGGTTTCTCTGTTTTATCCTTTCATAAATGTGAGGACTAAAACTTGCTCAAACATTCTGGGGTGCTTGGAGTAAACAGGTTTTATTGCTCTGTGGAGGAGGTGTAGGTAAGCAGGACAGTGGGCTAGGGGGATGAGAGTACCTTCTGCTTAAGATCTCCAGTATGTCATGTTTCAGGGAAGTCTACATATCTTGAATAGTATATGTGTGTGTTTAATTACTTTGTATTCATAATAAGCAGTCTGTGTAACCAGAAGCTGGAAATATGAGAGTATTAATATGTATTATCTTTGTGAACAAGGGGATATTATTTGGACACAGCTCAGGCCTCTGGAATGTGCAGGAAAGTGTGTGTGTGGAAGTCTATGCAGGAAAGTGAGATAACGGACACCAGATATATTTTACTACCATCTCAGAGACACTTGTTTATTATCCTGGCTGGCTCGCGCTGATTCGCTAAGAAAAGCCATCTTTTACATCTTCCAATGAGATGACCTGAAAAGATGACCAGCCGACCCAACCCCTCCTGTTTTGTTTTCTGCATGTAAGCCTGTTCTATCTGTTGGTTCTTTCTCTTTTGCTCCTGCCGTCAAGATGAGAAGTTCTCCCGGCATTTGGACCAGAGCAGGGGGTGGGCCGATACCCCTTTTGAGAAGTGTATTTGTATTCTTACCGTTTATCATTAAAGCAGATTATTGTTTAACCCGTATCATGGTTGTTTTGGGTTTTCCTTCTTTTAAAGAAAACTCATATATGATCGGCGCGGAGCAGAGATATCTGCCACAACAACACACACACACACACACACACCACGCACACACACACACACACTATCAGAGCTCTTTCCAGGAATAGCCGGCAGCAGCTCACGTCTATATCGGTGCTTTTTGGCCGGATGACTTGCAGGCAGAGGAATGTTTGTGGTGCAGCGAGAGGAGATTATAAAGAGAGCAAAGACTGCACTATATACTGAGAGAAGGATGAAGAGGAAGAGGAGGAAAGACAGTGAATAAAGCACAGATTTAGGTCAGAAGAGGATGAAAAAGATCAGAAAGAGAGCGCAGTGGAGAGAGAATCCACGACAGAATTTTGACCCTCGCTCTTATTGGCCTGAATCAAACATGGAGCATGCATAACATAAATAATGTAATATATAAAAATAAATGTAATTAAGATACAGGAAAAAAACAGTTTGCATGTACGTATGACTTTTGCTAAACAGCTACAACAACAAATCCATGTTTAAATCAGGCGAGTAAAGCTAGTTCACGTTAGCTGTTAGCTGTTAGATATTGAACACTTTTAATCGCAGAGTTTTAACGATCCTCTGATTTCACAGCTTCTGCAGGGCCGACTGCTCTGGAGATTTTTCAGAGGACTCTGCACAGCTTTAAGGAAAATCAGCTTAAAGCACGAGGAGGAAGAGGAGGAAGAGGAGGAAGAGGATGGATCGGGGGCTATTTTTGGGCGATTCCCCGTCGCCCTTGTAATTTGGGAAGGTTTACTGAAGGAGAGAGAGACAGGGCTGTTGTTCAATCTCTCACTGTGAGCTACAGGATGTTATTAAGCTGCTCACTGAATCACACACACACACACACACACACACACACACACACACACACACACACACACACACACACACACACACACACACACACACACACACACACACACACACACACACACACACACACACACACACACACACACACACACACACACACACACACACACACACACACACACACACACACACACACACACACACACACACACACACACACACACACACACAAACTTGGTCTTAGCCCCCGCTGCTCTTTGCTATTGTGTTTAATTGTGATCATGTGTGTGTTTCTTGGCGATACGACCAAAATCTTTTTTTCACGGTTGACTTTAAATATGGGTATATACCAAGAGTAGTGTCACGACCATTTTATATAGAGAGAGCACAAGAAGAAAATGACGACCTCTACTGTGGACAATCCAAATGATCCAGAGTCTGGATACGCTACTAATGACTGCCAAGGCTGTTTGATTAACTAGAGGTCAGCGATATGACCTCTAGTTCATCACCATACGCCTGAACATCAGCAGGAGAGGACTCTTTAAAGTAGAGACACTACATACTGATATACGCCTGAACATCAGCAGGAGAGGACTCTTTAAAGTAGAGACACTACATACTGATATACACCTGAACATCAGCAGGAGAGGACTCTTTAAAGTAGAGACACTACATACTGATATACACCTGAACATCAGCAGGAGAGGACTCTTTAAAGTAGAGACACTACATACTGATATACACCTGCACATCAGCAGGAGAGGACTCTTTAAAGTAGAGACACTACATACTGATATACACCTGAACATCAGCAGGGAGGACTCTTTAAAGTAGAGACACTATATACTGATATACACCTGAACATCAGCAGGGAGGACTCTTTAAAGTAGAGACACTACATACTGATATACACCTGAACATCAGCAGGAGAGGACTCTTTAAAGTAGAGACACTACATACTGATATACACCTGAACATCAGCAGGAGAGGACTCTTTAAAGTAGAGACACTACATACTGATATACACCTGAACATCAGCAGGAGAGGACTCTTTAAAGTAGAGACACTACATACTGATATACACCTGAACATCAGCAGGAGAGAACTCTTTAAAGGAGAGACACTACATACTGATATACACCTGAACATCAGCAGGAGAGGACTCTTTAAAGTAGAGACAATACATACTGATATACACCTGAACATCAGCAGGAGAGGACTCTTTAAAGTAGAGACACTACATACTGATATACACCTGAACATCAGCAGGAGAGGACTCTTTAAAGCAGAGACACTACATACTGATATACACCTGAACATCAGCAGGAGAGGACTCTTTAAAGTAGAGACACTACATACTGATATACACCTGAACATCAGCAGGAGAGGACTCTTTAAAGTAGAGACACTACATACTGATATACACCTGAACATCAGCAGGAGAGGACTCTTTAAAATAGAGACACTACATACTGATATACACCTGAACATCAGCAGGAGAGGACTCTTTAAAGTAGAGACACTACATACTGATATACACCTGAACATCAGCAGGAGAGGACTCTTTAAAGTAGAGACATTACATACTGATATACACCTGAACATCAGCAGGAGAGAACTCTTTAAAGTAGAGACACTACATACTGATATCTACCTGAGAGGACTCTTTAAAGTAGAGACACTACATACTGATATCTACCTGAGAGGACTCTTTAAAGTAGAGACACTACATACTGATATCTACCTGAGAGGACTCTTTAAAGTAGTAAATGAAAGTACTCACGTCGTTTGGAATGAGGAGCTCCTGAGAGGAAGTCTGGGAGTTACTGTCCACTCCTGCTGAAGGGAGAGAGGGGGTTTTATTGAGTTATATTTCCATCATTCAGATGAAATGTTTGGGCTGCTGATTAAATAAGAGTCTAAGAATGAAAACGATGAAACTACTCTCAACAGGACACAAGGTTCCTTTTCCACACGTGCACTGTCAGCATGGAGGATCTGTTACAGGTCTGTCATGAGAGAACAGAATGTGTGCTTTTGATGCAGAGAGCGATGAAGCCTGATGTAACGACACCCTTTCTCCTGAAGTATTCAAACTAGAATTTTCTTGTTGATAGTTTGGAAATTCTTTCTAGACATTTTGTGTGTCTTTATTTCAATATCATGTCTCTTTCTGGTCATTGCTCTTCTTGGTAAAGTTGTGTCCCTCTGGAGGCTTTCTGTCTCTGCAGTGTTCTCATGTTGTGTCCTTGTGGAGGCTTTCTGTCTCTGCAGTGTTCTCATGTTGTGTCCTTGTGGAGGCTTTCTGTCTCTGCAGTGTTCTCATGTTGTGTCCTTGTGGAGGCTTTCTGTCTCTGCAGTGTTCTCATGTTGTGTCCTTGTGGAGGCTTTCTGTCTCTGCAGTGTTCTCATGTTGTGTCCCTCTGGAGGCTTTCTGTCTCTGCAGTGTTCTCATGTTGTGTCCTTGTGGAGGCTTTCTGTCTCTGCAGTGTTCTCATGTTGTGTCCTTGTGGAGGCTTTCTGTCTCTGCAGTGTTCTCATGTTGTGTCCTTGTGGAGGCTTTCTGTCTCTGCAGTGTTCTCATGTTGTGTCCTTGTGGAGGCTTTCTGTCTCTGCAGTGTTCTCATGTTGTGTCCTTGTGGAGGCTTTCTGTCTCTGCAGTGTTCTCATGTTGTGTCCCTCTGGAGGCTTTCTGTCTCTGCAGTGTTCTCATGTTGTGTCCTTGTGGAGGCTTTCTGTCTCTGCAGTGTTCTCATGTTGTGTCCTTGTGGAGGCTTTCTGTCTCTGCAGTGTTCTCATGTTGTGTCCCTCTGGAGGCTTTCTGTCTCTGCAGTGTTCTCATGTTGTGTCCTTGTGGAGGCTTTCTGTCTCTGCAGTGTTCTCATGTTGTGTCCCTCTGGAGGCTTTCTGTCTCTGCAGTGTTCTCATGTTGTGTCCTTGTGGAGGCTTTCTGTCTCTGCAGTGTTCTCATGTTGTGTCCCTCTGGAGGCTTTCTGTCTCTGCAGTGTTCTCATGTTGTGTCCTTGTGGAGGCTTTCTGTCTCTGCAGTGTTCTCATGTTGTGTCCTTGTGGAGGCTTTCTGTCTCTGCAGTGTTCTCATGTTGTGTCCTTGTGGAGGCTTTCTGTCTCTGCAGTGTTCTCATGTTGTGTCCTTGTGGAGGCTTTCTGTCTCTGCAGTGGTCTCATGTTGTGTCCTTCTTGTGGTGTTTGTAGACATGTTGTGTCCTTCTTGTGGTGTTTGTAGACATGTTGTGTCCTTCTTGTGGTGTTTGTAGACATGTTGTGTCCTTCTTGTGGTGTTTGTAGACATGTTGTGTCCTTCTTGTGTTTGTGGACATGTTGTGTCCTTGTGGTGTTTGTAGACATGTTGTGTCCTTCTTGTGGTGTTTGTAGACATGCTGTGTCCTTCTTGTGGTGTTTGTAGACATGTTGTGTCCTTCTTGTGTTTGTAGACATGTTGTGTCCTTCTTGTGGTGTTTGTAGACATGTTGTGTCCTTCTTGTGGTGTTTGTAGACATGTTGTGTCCTTCTTGTGGTGTTTGTAGACATGTTGTGTCCTTCTTGTGGTGTTTGTAGACATGTTGTGTCCTTCTTGTGTTTGTGGACATGTTGTGTCCTTGTGGTGTTTGTAGACATGTTGTGTCCTTCTTGTGGTGTTTGTAGACATGCTGTGTCCTTCTTGTGGTGTTTGGAGACATGTTGTGTCCTTCTTGTGTTTGTAGACATGTTGTGTCCTTCTTGTGGTGTTTGTAGACATGTTGTGTCCTTCTTGTGGTGTTTGTGGACATGTTATGTCCTTCTTGTGGTGTTTGTAGACATGTTGTGTCCTTCTTGTGGTGTTTGGAGACATGTTGTGTCCTTCTTGTGTTTGTATACATGTTGTGTCCTTCTTGTGGTGTTTGTAGACATGTTGTGTCCTTCTTGTGGTGTTTGTAGACATGTTGTGTCCTTCTTGTGGTGTTTGTAGACATGTTGTGTCCTTCTTGTGGTGTTTGTAGACATGTTGTGTCCTTCTTGTGGTGTTTGTAGACATGTTGTGTCCTTCTTGTGGTGTTTGTGGACATGTTGTGTCCTTCTTGTGGTGTTTGGAGACATATTGTGTCCTTCTTGTGGTGTTTGTAGACATGTTGTGTCCTTCTTGTGGTGTTTGGAGACATGCTGTGTCCTTCTTCTGGTGTTTGTAGACATGTTGTGTCCTTCTTGTGGTGTTTGTAGACATGTTGTGTCCTTCTTGTGGTGTTTGTGGACATGTTGTGTCCTTCTTGTGGTGTTTGTAGACATGTTGTGTCCTTCTTGTGGTGTTTGTAGACATGTTGTGTCCTTCTTGTTGTGTTGGTAGACATGTTGTGTCCTTCTTGTGGTGTTTGGAGACATGTTGTGTCCTTCTTGTGTTGGTAGACCTGTTGTGTCCTTCTTGTGGTGTTTGTAGACATGTTGTGTCCTTCTTGTGGTGTTTGTAGACATGTTGTGTCCTTCTTGTGGTGTTTGGAGACATGTTGTGTCCTTCTTGTGGTGTTTGTAGACATGTTGTGTCCTTCTTGTGGTGTTTGTAGACATGTTGTGTCCTTCTTGTGGTGTTTGTAGACATGTTGTGTCCTTCTTGTGGTGTTTGTGGACATGTTGTGTCCTTCTTGTGGTGTTTGGAGACATGTTGTGTCCTTCTTGTGGTGTTTGGAGACATGTTGTGTCCTTCTTGTGGTGTTTGTCGACATGTTGTGTCCTTCTTCTGGTGTTTGTAGACATGTTGTGTCCTTCTTGTGGTGTTTGTCGACATGTTGTGTCCTTCTTGTGGTGTTTGTAGACATGTTGTGTCCTTCTTGTGGTGTTTGGAGACATGTTGTGTCCTTCTTGTGTTTGTAGACATGTTGTGTCCTTCTTGTGGTGTTTGGAGACATGTTGTGTCCTTCTTGTGTTTGTAGACATGTTGTGTGTCCTCATATTACTTCTCTTTAAGGAAATGTTGCATCTCTGTTTGGTATTTTTGTGTTTCTATAAGGTCTCCTTGCTGTTGTTTACATCTCTGATGGTTTTGCAGATCTTAGGGTCACACACACACACAGACACACAAACACACACAAACACACACACACACACGCACAGACACACAAACACACGCACAGACACACACACAGACACACAAACACACACACAGACACACAAACAAAGACACACAAACACACACACAAACACACACACACACACACACACACATATAGAAAAGATAACACAAATATTTCTGTTCCAACCTGCATGTGTTTCTGTGTGTGCGTGTGTGTGTGTGTGTGTGTGTGTGTGTGTGTGTGTGTGTTTGTGTATATGTGTGTGTGTGTGTCTGCCTGTGTGTGTGTATGTGTGTGAATGTGTGTGTGTGTGTGTGTGTGTGTGTGTGTGCGTGCGTGCGTGCGTGCGTGCGTGTGTGCGTGCGTGTGTGTGTGTGTGTGTGTGAATGTATTTGTGTATATGTGTGTAAATGTATGTGCGTGTGTGTGTCTGTGTGTGTGAATGTATGTGTGTGTGTGTGTGCGTGTGTGTGTGTGTATGTGTCTGCCTGTGTGTGTATGTGTGTGAATGTATGTGCGTGCGTGCGTGCGTGCGCGTGTGTGTGTACCCGGTAGTATCTGAGCAGCTGATTGGCTGATGGCTGCGAGGCTCTGCTGCTGCATGGACAGCTGGTGGAGCTTTGCTAACTGAGAGGAAACAGAGGAACACCAATGAAGTCATGAAGTCACAGAGAGTCATAAAGAGAGTATGAACCCTTCTCACCTCTGAGTGTGGAATGCCGTAGTGACTCTGAACTGCGTACGTCTGAAACAGAAACAGGCGGAAACAAGCGTGAATGTGTCTCTTATTCATTTTTAAAGTCATATTTGTAGGTTTTAGGGCTAGTTTTGTTTCTCTTGTCATTTTGTGTGTCTTTGTTTAAGACCTGATTTTGTAAATATTTTCAACAGTTTTTTTATTATTTCTTTTTAAATTCCTGTCATTTGTTATCTGCTTCTGAGCATGGCCATGTGTTCTTTGGTCATTTTCTGTCTCCTTTTCAGTTTTTTAAATGTATTGTAAATGTATTATTTAGTGCTGTCAAAATTATCGCGTTAACGGCGGTAATTAATTTGTTGAATTAATTGCGTTAAAATATTTAACGCATTTAACGCATGTGCAGAATGGCCCGCCCCATACATCCCACCAGTGGCAGCGCCAGGGTATGGCTGGGGTAGGCTACACCCATACCAAGAAATGGCTTAGCCCCACCATGAAAAATGATGTTAAAGTAAGCAAAATAAAGTCCGCCAACTCGCGCGGAGTAAATTGCACAGACAGCAGTCAGATTGATTTCAGTAGCCACTTGTCTGGAAATACCGAAGACCAGAAACGGTTTTGAAAACTTTTGTCACGTAGTGATTGTCTTCTCAATAGAACATCTTTGATAATGTCGGTGTTGTTGCAGGAAGTCCCGACGGAGAATACTTTTGCTGTCGTACAGGGGTGCACATAACTGGTACGCAGGGTATGTGCGTAATCTGAAACTTGTGTCACAAAGCGCATTTGCGTACCGACGTACTTGTGAAGCTTTTCCAGAAGGCGGTGAGATCACCGGACGACAGAGTTGGTCTCCGTGTGCACAGACAGGGCTGCTGTTAACGTCGGTCTGTACAACGGAATTGTGCCAAAACTACGCCAACCGGCTGCGGAGGGAGACTCCCTCTCTCTCTCCCTCCCCCCTTCACTGGAGAACTGCGCTAAAACAGCTGATCACAACTTCGCACTCTGTGGTCACGAAGTACTCCACTAGCCCACCCCCGTCGACTTTCCTGAAGTATTCCCCTGTTGATAGAAATCAATGAATTAAGACCCCACGGTTTGATGATTGATAGGTGTGAGTGATGTCTTTCATTTTGACACGCAGAAAAATGTTATAATAAACATACATACTGTGTTAAATGGATATATCCGCCTTCTTGCATTTATCTTTCCATTCCCACAATATACATAAAGAAATGGCATATTTTGGACATAGTTCGAATGGTGATTAATCTGATTAATTAATTTTTAAGCTGTGATTAATCTGATTAAAATTTGTAATCGTTTGACAGCCCTAGTATTATTACATTGAATTTTTCAGATTGTCTGTTTTTGTAATTATTTGAAAATTATTTTCTGTCTTCTTATTGTTTTTAAACTAAAAGCTAAAAACTGTATTTTCTCCTGTGTCGCTAGCCCTGAGTCTCTATGTTGGAGCGTCTGTGTTTATCTCTCAGATCCTTTCAAGAGTTTTCAGGCCTTCAGATCCCAAACTGAACTTCAAAGAGAATTCACAATTCCACTGTGTGTGTGTGTGTGTGTGTGTGTGTGTGTGTGTGTGTGTGTGTGTGTGTGTGTGTGTGTGTGTGTGTGTGTGTGTGTGTCTCCCTGAGGCTCTCACACCTTATATAATAGTGTTTTTTTCCAGTTGTTATCCCTGACGCAGACTGCGGCTGAACTCCTGACAGAAAACTGCATCGGCTTTTTTATCATGTAGAGTCCAGCCCTATCTACACACGTGACATTTTAAAGTGTTTTAAAATCACATGGAGGAATCCCATTGGCTGTTCGTTCTGTCCGTTATGTAATGCTTAACATAATCAGTGTTCAGTGTTTAAAGCACTCTGACCTGTGGCAGCACTCTGCGCTGACATGGATGGATGAATGTTAGCGGTGACTGTTGGCGGTGATTGCTAGCGTCTGGTTCAAGGACAGCCAGCTAATTAAACTGACCTCAGTTATGATGTCATTTAAACACACTGACCTTATTCATGTAGCAGTCAAATATTACAGATATACCACCGCCCTGTACCATCAATTAGCCCTGTGCATGTAGCATCCATTAAACAACATATTTGCAGATGTTTCATAATCCTGGGGGGTATACTACGAAGCCGGATTTTCTCTTAGCGGCTAAATTCAGGGAAAACTCCGGCTTTCCGGTCCTACGAAGCTGGTTCTC
Organism: Pogonophryne albipinna; assembly: GCA_028583405.1. Classification (NCBI taxonomy): domain Eukaryota; kingdom Metazoa; phylum Chordata; class Actinopteri; order Perciformes; family Artedidraconidae; genus Pogonophryne; species Pogonophryne albipinna. Next base: position 31,031,103 of record CM053260.1, on the reverse strand, counting down.
TTTTTAGCGGCTAGATCTCCATGGTAACTTATGCTTAGCGGCTAACCTGGTCGGGACCAGGTTAGGTTGCAGGCTAAGAGCTCAACTCAGTGAAAGCACTGCCTGCTGACCAATCAGAGCTCAGTGTGCGGAGTTTAAAGCGATCAAGTCATATTACAGGAGAAAGGAAATACAGAAAAGCTGCCGTTGCAGGAAAGACGGCCGGCAACAATCACCGACTGTGTGAACGTGAACATGAATAGAATATCACCTCCATCTTCAGAGCAATCTGACTATTATAACATTAGCGTTAAGAAAGCTTACTGAAATATCTGCCACAACATCAGTAACCGGATCAGAGTAACATTAAGTACAGTCCGCGGCATATCACTTCATAATGTATCAGATATCTCCTGATCTGGGTCAGCTGAGCCGTATCTGGCCGTGCAACACTCACAGTGTCACAGACTGGATGCAGAAGGATTATTTGAAGCAACACATTAAGTTGAGGAAACACTCGAGTCAAATGTAATGAAAGTCAGATGGTGTCTTAGACGGGCAGTGATATCATAAACCTGTTAATGTACGCATTCAAACACTTGTTCTGTTACCAGCTGTATTCACCTTGCAGGTGCAGCTCTGTGGCTTTGATCCTGGATCAAGTGTTTAAGTCATGGATGTTTAAAGTTTAACTTCTTCATGTGTCTAATATTAAAGTTGACTTTTCATTCAGGAAGTATGACGCTGCGCTGTCAGTATGCTTCTCCATGTCTGTGATTGGTCGAATGCTCCAGATACCACCCCTTTCATGTGAACGCGCACCTAACTAGATAGGACACGGCTGGCTTGAGCGATCCACTTGATAACCAGCGTCGTAGGACCGTTTAGCGAGAGCGCGTATGTTTTGGATTAGGCCAACCGGGTAACTCAAACATATCCAGGTTAGGTTGAACCAGCTTCGTAGGACAGGCCTCTGGTAACTGGAGGTTGCATTTAATTTAAGCAGGGATTTCAATATTTGTCACACTTATTTTTGAGATTTTAAATAATTTGTTGTCTTTTTTGTAAATTATTTTTCTGTCTTTTTGAATACTTTTCTGTCTTTTTATTATTTTTTATAATTTTTCTGTGTTTTTAAAGAATTTTTCTGTTTTTAAAAATAAACATTTTTTGATCTTTTTTTAAATAATTTTTCTGTTTCTTTTAATAATTTGTTCTGTCTTTTTTTAAATATTCGTTTCTGTTCTTTTTAAACATTTAACTGTTTTTGTTTTTCCTGTCTTTTCTGTTATCTGACCCCACCCTTTACTCACTTGCTGCATGTCGACCCCTCCCTGAGTGACGGAGAACAGAGGGTGGGAGCTGAAGTCTGACGCCTCGAACACCTTCAGAGGGAACAGTGGAACGTTAGAGAGTTGAATCTTCTTTAGTCTGATATTAATGCAGCTCTCCATGTTTTAATACGAGGGGCAGTCATCATCCTCTGCTGACGCCACGCACTGATAAACCACAGAGACACTGTGTCTCAGTGAACACACACACACACACACACACACACACACACACACACACACACACACACACACACACACACACACACACACACACACACACACACACACACACACACACACACACACACACACACACACACACACACACACACACACACACACACACACACACACACACACACACACACACACACACAGATCCAGCAATTAAACATCCAGAGCTCCAGACTCTTCACTTTTAATTGGAGCTAAACCAGGACAGTTTTAAAGATGATGCTTTTTGTGGTGTTTGAAGTGTGTTCTATCGTTTTGTTTGTATGTATTTCTTAGTGTTTTGTGTGTAGTTAGGTATATATATATATTATATATTATATATATATATATATATATACATATATAATTCTGTTGTTCTTAAAGCAAAGTTTCACTTTGACCCGGCAGTAGGTGCAGGTTTGCTCGTTAAAGTGGTCGTGATAAAAACTGATAATGTCCGATTAAAGAGGCCATATTCTGCTTTTTGTGTTGTTCCCTCTCATGTGAATGCTTTAGTTTTAGTGCATGTAAATGGTGTGCAAAGGCTAAAATCCCTGTCCCTCCAGAGGGAGTTTCCCACACACTCGAATGTGCTCTGGGTTATTACCACAATATCAAGCAGAGTGACTTATAAACAGAATAATGAATTATTACACTACACGGGGGAATTCACAATCAATGGATTGCTGCTGCTGACATTTTTAGGGTCTGAATTTTCAGAAAAAGTCTGAATTTTGAGATTTTCAGAAAAAAGTCTTAATTTTTGAGATTTTCCCAAAAAAAGTCTGAATTTTGAGATTTTCAGAAAAAAGTCTGAATTTTGAGATTTTCCCAAAAAATGTCAGAATTTTTTGATTTTCCCCAAAAAAGTCTGAATTTTTTGATTTTCCCCCAAAAATAAAATTGTAGTTCTGTGTGTATGCTGAATGTTTCCTGGAGGTATTGCCTCTCACCTGGTTTCCTGCCATCAGCACCGGGTTGGGGCTCGGTCGGTAGGGGACGGTCGCTCCTTTAGGCGGAGACTGGAGAGAGCAAAGGGTCAAATATTGAACTAACAGATATCACCACGTAACTTCCACACTGCATTACTGACATCAACCAAACACACGTCTATATTACAACTTTTCTGACGTTTGAATGTGTAAATGAGGCATTGTCTTGCCCTATCAGACAACCATCCTTCAAACCCACAAAACCTCCTCCTTCAGACTGGCTTTTCCCTGGGAACCCCCACCCTCCATCTTGTGAAAAAAGTATTTTGATATTTACAGAAAAAGTTAGCATTTTGAGATTTTGTGAAAGAAATCTGAATTTTGTGATTTTCGAAAAAGTCTATATTTGGATATTTTCAGAAAAAGGTCTGAATTTTGAGGGTTTTTTAAATCAGAATTTTGCGATTTTCCTCAAACAATCTGACATTTTTGAGATTTTCAGAAAAATTCAGAATCTACAGAAAAAGTCGGAATTTGAAGAAAAGAAACCAGAATTTTTTGAAAAAAGTTAGAATTTTGTGAAAAACAGTCAGAATGTGGAGGACTGATGTAAAGACAACGTGAGCTAAATACTCGGTATAAATACATATATTTATCTATTTGTTTAGCCGGTATGGTCCGTGTGCATCGTATCCCAGCATGCATTGTGTGGGAGGTAAAGCAGATCAGAGGATTTGAGATCAAACGGAGCGGAGGCCCTCCTCCTGTGATTCAGCTCTTTAGAGGTCAGCAGTT
>CM053260.1:30910903-31026850 GCA_028583405.1 Pogonophryne albipinna | reverse complement strand
GCACATTTTTACAACTTGAGGAACGAATGTTTTTAATAAGGGCTATACAAGTGTTCATACTGGGTAGTTTATTTAGTTTAAAAAAAATTATCTAACGATTTACAGATCACTCTTTCCCAATGTAAGTCAATGGGAAAAAGTGTTTCCGGGCCTGGCAACCAAACGGAAGTGTAGTACCGCCGTTTGGCCAGCACGAATATTTTCATGTGAGTCCGGCGCACTTCCTGGGGGCTTGGTTTGCACCCGTCACTGTTTGTTAGATCATGAGTCATGCACATTTCAGAATCACGAACATTGCTCTTTATTTCTCCCTGATGCATTTTTTATTTCCCACAAAGAAATATACAGTTTCCGTGATGAAGTCTAACTTCCTGCTCTCAATTGTCCTCCAATCAGAGAGTTTCTGTGAGGCTCCACCCACCTCTCAGGAGGTTTAGTCTCAGAGATTACGAGTGGGAATCAAAGGCTGTGCAGCTCGTTGGTGTTCAGAGTCATGTTGGAGAAACTGCTGACCTCTAAAGAGCTGAATCACAGGAGGAGGGCCTCCGCTCCGTTTGATCTCAAATCCTCTGATCTGCTTTACCTCCCACACAATGCATGCTGGGATACGATGCACACGGACCATACCGGCTAAACAAATAGATAAATATATGTATTTATACCGAGTATTTAGCTCACGTTGTCTTTACATCAGTCCTCCACATTCTGACTGTTTTTCACAAAATTCTAACTTTTTTCAAAAAATTCTGGTTTCTTTTCTTCAAATTCCGACTTTTTCTGTAGATTCTGAATTTTTCTGAAAATCTCAAAAATGTCAGATTGTTTGAGGAAAATCGCAAAATTCTGATTTAAAAAACCCTCAAAATTCAGACCTTTTTCTGAAAATATCCAAATATAGACTTTTTCGAAAATCACAAAATTCAGATTTCTTTCACAAAATCTCAAAATGCTAACTTTTTCTGTAAATATCAAAATACTTTTTTCACAAGATGGAGGGTGGGGGTTCCCAGGGAAAAGCCAGTCTGAAGGAGGAGGTTTTGTGGGTTTGAAGGATGGTTGTCTGATAGGGCAAGACAATGCCTCATTTACACATTCAAACGTCAGAAAAGTTGTAATATAGACGTGTGTTTGGTTGATGTCAGTAATGCAGTGTGGAAGTTACGTGGTGATATCTGTTAGTTCAATATTTGACCCTTTGCTCTCTCCAGTCTCCGCCTAAAGGAGCGACCGTCCCCTACCGACCGAGCCCCAACCCGGTGCTGATGGCAGGAAACCAGGTGAGAGGCAATACCTCCAGGAAACATTCAGCATACACACAGAACTACAATTTTATTTTTTGGGGAAAATCAAAAAATTCAGACTTTTTTTGGGAAAATCTCAAAAATTAAGACTTTTTTCTGAAAATCTCAAAATTCAGACTTTTTCTGAAAATTCAGACCCTAAAAATGTCAGCAGCAGCAATCCATTGATTGTGAATTCCCCCGTGTAGTGTAATAATTCATTATTCTGTTTATAAGTCACTCTGCTTGATATTGTGGTAATAACCCAGAGCACATTCGAGTGTGTGGGAAACTCCCTCTGGAGGGACAGGGATTTTAGCCTTTGCACACCATTTACATGCACTAAAACTAAAGCATTCACATGAGAGGGAACAACACAAAAAGCAGAATATGGCCTCTTTAATCGGACATTATCAGTTTTTATCACAACCACTATAACGAGCAAACCTGCACCTACTGCCGGGTCAAAGTGAAACTTTGCTTCAAGAACAACAGAATTATATATGTGTGTATATATATATATATATATATATAATATATATATATACCTAACTACACACAAAACACTAAGAAATACATACAAACAAAACGATAGAACACACTTCAAACACCACAAAAAGCATCATCTTTAAAACTGTCCTGGTTTAGCTCCAATTAAAAGTGAAGAGTCTGGAACTCTGGATGTTTAATTGCTGGATCTGTGTGTGTGTGTGTGTGTGTGTGTGTGTGTGTGTGTGTGTGTGTGTGTGTGTGTGTGTGTGTGTGTGTGTGTGTGTGTGTGTGTGTGTGTGTGTGTGTGTGTGTGGTGTGTGTGTGTGTGTGTGTGTGTGTGTGTGTGTGTGTGTGTGTGTGTGTGTGTGTGTGGTGTGTGTGTGTGTGTGTGTGTGTGTGTGTGTGTGTGTGTGTGTGTGTGTGGTGTGTGTGTGTGTGTGTTCACTGAGACACAGTGTCTCTGTGGTTTATCAGTGCGTGGCGTCAGCAGAGGATGATGACTGCCCCTCGTATTAAAACATGGAGAGCTGCATTAATATCAGACTAAAGAAGATTCAACTCTCTAACGTTCCACTGTTCCCTCTGAAGGTGTTCGAGGCGTCAGACTTCAGCTCCCACCCTCTGTTCTCCGTCTCTCAGGGAGGGGTCGACATGCAGCAAGTGAGTAAAGGGTGGGGTCAGATAACAGAAAAGACAGGAAAAACAAAAACAGATAAATGTTTAAAAAGAACAGAAACGAATATTTAAAAAAAGACAGAACAAATTATTAAAAGAAACAGAAAAATTATTTTAAAAAAGATAAAAAAATGTTTATTTTTAAAAACAGAAAAATTCTTTAAAAAACACAGAAAAATTATAAAAAAATAATAAAAGACAGAAAAATAATTTACAAAAAAGACAACAAATTATTTAAAATCTCAAAAATAAGTGTGACAAATATTGAAATCCCTGCTTAAATTAAATGCAACCTCCAGTTATCAGAGGCCTGTCCTACGAAGCTGGTTCAACCTAACCTGGATATGTTTGAGTTAGCCGGTTGGCCTAATCCAAAACATACGCGCTCTCGCTAAGCGGTCCTACGACGCTGGTTATCAAGTGGATCGCTCAAGCCAGCCGTGTCCTATCTAGTTAGGTGCGCGTTCACATGAAAGGGGTGGTATCTGGAGCATTCGACCAATCACAGACATGGAGAAGCGCACTGACAGCGCAGCGTCATACTTCCTGAATGAAAAGTAAACTTTAATATTAGTCAAATATGTCTAATATAAAATATATCAGGTTTATGATATCACTGCCCGTCTAAGACACCATCTGACTTAGCGGTCTGCTTGCGCACAGAGCAGGAGTTTGTGAGAGAGCCGGCTTGAGAGTACATTTCTCTTCAAAATATAATTGATTGCCAGCTGACTTGCTTGCTCGTTGGTACGTAGGCCTAACTGGTTTCTTCTAATGTGCTGCATCTGGCGCTGAGTTGCCAGATTCCTTTCGTGAACCACTAGCAAGAGTAAACTAACTGACAGGCTGCTGTGCCGCATCTCACTCAAAAACCCACACGACTCAACCCAGCGAAAAACCAGTCTTGCGCGCAGCCTTTCATTCAGAATTTCCTAGCAAAATAAAAAAATGATATTAAACTAATACAAAAATAAATATTAGGACAAAGCCCTACAAATAACAACAATAAACATAATAATAAAACAATAAACATGTGGTATTCAGCCCTGATTAAAATAGCGGGCCCAAATCCTGGATGGGCGGGCCCAAATCCTGGATGGGCGGGCCCGGCCCCATGGGGCCCGCCCATGACGCCGGGTCTGTACTGGTGGCAAAAGAAATAATGTAACGGAGCAAATTAGGAACAAAAACAAAGTGGAAACTAGGAGAATTCAAACCAGAGTCAATATCGGAGTTGCTTTTCAACGATGGCGACAACTGATGGAACACACCTATGGGGGTTATTCCCTATCTTTATTCAAGAGCGTGGTATTTAAATTTGAGAGCATACTTTATGTATTTATTTCCCTCAAACCCTGTCCTCGCACTCAAACAGTGCCTGCTTGCACTTAGATCTGCTTCTGCTCAAACTGTACGCTTGCACTCAGATATATTGCTGCTTACGGATTTTTCCTGCTCTCAGATTTATTCTCTGATCGCTCGAAACTTTTGTGCAACAATCCTGTCAAAATCCCTCAACCAATAGGAGGCCAGGTGTCCTTGCGGGTGCGTTCGTTTTACTTATTACAGCGTCCCGTAAGGGCGGTTACTCTTTGGTGCGATGACAGGGTTTGAGTGAAGGAAATCAATAAAGTATGCTCTCAAATGTAAATACCACACTCTTGAATAAAGATAGGGAATAACCCCCATACACACCGAGTTGAAATCTGACGCCGTGGTCGCTCTTTTTCTCTTGGACAGGTTTTGTATGGTTTACAATTCCCCTGAACTATATAGCCAACCTAAGTCATGTGCGCGTTCATGTGTGTTGGAGGAGGTGCTCTGTAAGGAAGTCTGAAGGAAGGGGCGGATTCTTTTCGGCTGTGTACTTTCAAATTTTAGTGCACTCGAGCCGGTTTCTGAAACTTACCTACCCCCCCTTTAATGTGTTGCTTCAAATAATCCTTCTGCATCCAGTCTGTGACACTGTGAGTGTTGCACGGCCAGATACGGCTCAGCTGACTCAGATCAGGAGATATATGATACATTATGAAGTGATATGCCGTGGACTGTACTTAATGTTACTCTGATCCGGTTACTGATGTTGTGGCAGATATTTCAGTAAGCTTTCTTAACGCTAATGTTATAATAGTCAGATTGCTCTGAAGATGGAGGTGATATTCTATTCATGTTCACGTTCACACAGTCGGTGATTGTTGCCGGCCGTCTTTCCTGCAACGGCAGCTTTTCTGTATTTCCTTTCTCCTGTAATATGACTTGATCGCTTTTAAACTCCGCACACTGAGCTCTGATTGGTCAGCAGGCGGTGCTTTCACTGAGTTGATCTCTAGGTCTGCAACTTAACCTGGTCCCGAACCAGGTTAGCCGCTAAGCATCAGTTACCATGGAGATCTAGCCGCTAAAAAGAGAACCAGCTTCGTAGGAACCGGAAAGCCGGAGTTTTCCCTGAATTTAGCCGCTAAGAGACCATCCGGCTTCGTAGTATACCCCCCAGGATTATGAAACATCTGCAAATATGTTGTTTAATGGATGCTACATGCACAGGGCTAATTGATGGTACAGGGCGGGTGGTATATCTGTAATATTTGACTGCTACATGAATAAGGTCAGTGTGTTTAAATGACATCATAACTGAGGTCAGTTTAATTAGCTCGCTGTCCTTTGAACCAGACGCTACGCAATCCACCGCCAACAATCACCGCATAACATTCATCCATCCATGTCAGCGCAGAGTGCTGCCACAGGTCAGAGTGCTTTAAACACTGAACACTGAATTATGTTAAGCCATACATAACGGAGCAGAAACGAACAGCCAATGGGATTCCTCCATTGTGATTTTAAAACACTTTAAAATGTCACGTGTGTAGATAGGGCTGGACTCTACATGATAAAAAAGCCGATGCAGTTTTCTGTCAGGAGTTCAGCCGCAGTCTGCGTCAGGGATAACAACTGGAAAAAAACACTATTATATAAGGTGTGAGAGCCTCAGACACACACACACACACACACACACACACACACACACACACACACACACACACACACACACACACACACACACACACACACACACACACACACACACACACACACACACAGTGAATTGTGAATTCTCTTTGAAGTTCAGTTTTGGGATACTGAAGGCCTGAAAACTCTTGAAAGGATCTGAGAGATAAACACAGACGCTCCAACATAGAGACTCAGGGCTAGCGACACAGGAGAAAATACAGTTTTTAGCTTTTAGTTTAAAAACAATAAGAAGACAGAAAATAATTTTAAAATAATTACAAAAACAGACAATCTGAAAAATTCAATTTAATAATACATTTACAATACATTAAAAAAACTGAAAAGGAGACAGAAAATGACCAAAGAACACATGGCCATGCTCAGAAGCAGATAACAAATGACAGGAATTTAAAAAGAAATAATAAAAAAACTGTTGAAAATATTTACAAAATCAGGTCTTAAACAAAGACACACAAAATGACAAGAGAAACAAAACTAGCCCCAAAACCTACAAATATGACTTTAAAAATGAATAAGAGACACATTCACGCTTGTTTCCGCCTGTTTTCTGTTTCAGACGTACGCAGTTCAGATTCACTACGGCATTCCACACTCAGAGGTGAGAAGGGTTCATACTCTCTTTATGACTCTCTGTGACTTCATGACTTCATTGGTGTTCCTCTGTTTCCTCTCAGTTAGCAAAGCTCCACCAGCTGTCCATGCAGCAGCAGAGCCTCGCAGCCATCAGCCAATCAGCTGCTCAGATACTACCGGGTACACACAACACGCGCACGCACGCACGCACATACATTCACACACATACACACACAGGCAGACACATACACACACACACGCACACACACACACACATACATTCACACACACAGACACACACACGCACATACATTTACACACACACACACAAATACATTCACACACACACACACACACACGCACGCGCACACACACACACACACACACACACACACACACACACACACACATTCACACACATACACACACACACAGGCAGACACACACACACACATATACACAAACACACGTGCACATTCATACACAGACACATGTACATTTGCACACACACACACACGCACGCACACACACACACACACACACACACACACACACACACACACATGCAGGTTGGAACAGAAATATTTGTGTTATCTTTTCTATATGTGTGTGTGTGTGTGTGTGTGTGTGTGTGTGTGTGTGTGTGTGTGTGTGTGTGTGTGTTTGTGTGTGTGTGTGTTTGTGTGTCTGTGTGTCTTTGTTTGTGTGTGTGTCTGTGTGTGTGTTTGTGTGTCTGTGTGTGTGTTTGTGTGTCTGTGTGTTTGTGTTTGTGTGTGTGTCTGTGTGTGTGTGTGTTTGTGTGTCTGTGCGTGTGTTTGTGTGTTTGTGTGTCTGTGTGTTTGTGTTTGTGTGTGTGTGTTTGTGTGTTTGTGTTTGTGTGTGTGTTTGTGTGTCTGTGTCTGTGTGTGTGTGTGTGTGTGTGTGTGTGTGTGTGTGTGTGTGTGTGTGTGTGTGTGTGGTGTGTGTGTGTGTGTGTGTGTGTGTGTGTGTGTGTGTGTGTGTGTGTGTGTGTGTGTGTGTGTGTGTGTGTGTGTGTGTGTGTGTGTGTGTGTGTGTGTGTGTGTGTGTGTGTGTCTGTGTGACCCTAAGATCTGCAAAACCACCAGAGATGTAAACAACAGCAAGGAGACCTATAGAAACACAAAAATACCAAACAGAGATGCAACATTTCCATTAAAGAGAAGTAATATGAGGACACACAACATGTCCTACAAACACAAAGAAGGACACAACATGTCTACAACACACAAAGAGGACACAACATGTCTCCAAACACCACAAGAAGGACACAACATGTCTCCAACACCACAAGAAGGCACAACATGTCTACAAACACCACAAGAAGGACACAACATGTCTACAAAACACCACAAGAAGGACACAACATGTCTACAAAACACCACAAGAAGGACACAAACATGTCTACAAAACCCACAAGAAGGACACAACATGTCTCCAAACACCAACAAGAAGGACACAACATGTTCTCCAAAGACCACAAGAAGGGGACACAACATGTCTACAAACACAAGAAGGGACACAACAATGTCTCCAAACACCACAAGAAGGACACAAACATGTCTCCAAAAACCACAAGAAGAACACCAACATGTCTACAAACACCACAAGAAGGACACAACATGTCTACAAACATACCGACAAGGAAGGACACAACATGTCTACAAACACCACAAGAAGGGACACAACATGTCTACAAACACCACAAGAAGGACACAACATGTCTACAAACAAACCACAAAAGGACACAACATGTCTACAAACAACCACAAGAAGACACAACATGTCTCCAAACACCACAAGAAGGACACAACATGTCTCCAAAGACCACAAGAAGGACACAACATGTCTACAAACACAAGAAGGACACAGACATGTCCTCCAAACACCACAAAAGGAACACAACATTCTACACACCACAAGAAGGACACAACATGTCTACAAACACCGACAAGAAGGACACAACATGTCTACAAACACCACAAGAGGACACAACATGTCCACAAACACCACAGAAGGACACAACATGTCTACAAACACACCACAAGAAGGACACAACATGTCTACAAAACACCAGAAGAAGGACACAACATGTCTCCAAACACCACAGAAGGACACAACATGTCTACAAACAACCACAAGAAGGACACAACATGTCTACAAACACCACAAGACGGACACAACATGTCTACAAACACCACAAGAAGGACACAACAATGTCCACAAACACCACAAGAAGGACACAACATGTCTACAAACAACCACAAGAAGGACACAACATGTCTACAACACACCAGAAGAAGGACACAACATGTCTCCAAACACCACAAGAAGGACACAACATGTCTAGACAAACACCACAAGAAGGACACACATGTCTCCAAACCCACAAGAAGCCACAACATGTCCACAAACACCACAAGAAGGACACACATGTCTACAAACACCACAAGAAGGACACAACATGTCTACAAACCACCACAAGAAGGACACAACATGTCTACAAACACCACAAGAAGGACACAACATGTCTACAAACACCACAAGAAGGACACAACATGTCTACAAACACCACAAGAAGGACACAACATGTCTACAAACACCACAAGAAGGACACAATATGTCTACAAACACCACAAGAAGAACACAACATGTCTACAAACACCACAAGAAGGACACAACATGTCTACAAACACCACAAGAAGGACACAACATGTCTACAAACACCACAAGAAGGACACAACATGTCTACAAACACCACAAGAAGGACACAACATGTCTACAAACACCACAAGAAGGACACAATATGTCTACAAACACCACAAGAAGAACACAACATGTCTACAAACACCACAAGAAGGACACAACATGTCTACAAACACCACAAGAAGGACACAACATGTCTACAAACACCACAAGAAGGACACAACATGTCTACAAACACCACAAGAAGAACACAACATGTCTACAAACACCACAAGAAGGACACAACATGTCTACAAACACCACAAGAAGGACACAACATGTCTACAAACACCACAAGAAGGACACAACATGAGACCACTGCAGAGACAGAAAGCCTCCACAAGGACACAACATGAGAACACTGCAGAGACAGAAAGCCTCCACAAGGACACAACATGAGAACACTGCAGAGACAGAAAGCCTCCACAAGGACACAACATGAGAACACTGCAGAGACAGAAAGCCTCCACAAGGACACAACATGAGAACACTGCAGAGACAGAAAGCCTCCAGAGGGACACAACATGAGAACACTGCAGAGACAGAAAGCCTCCAGAGGGACACAACATGAGAACACTGCAGAGACAGAAAGCCTCCACAAGGACACAACATGAGAACACTGCAGAGACAGAAAGCCTCCAGAGGGACACAACTTTACCAAGAAGAGCAATGACCAGAAAGAGACATGATATTGAAATAAAGACACACAAAATGTCTAGAAAGAATTTCCAAACTATCAACAAGAAAATTCTAGTTTGAATACTTCAGGAGAAAGGGTGTCGTTACATCAGGCTTCATCGCTCTCTCTGCATCAAAAGCACACATTCTGTTCTCTCATGACAGACCTGTAACAGATCCTCCATGCTGACAGTGCACGTGTGGAAAAGGAACCTTGTGTCCTGTTGAGAGTAGTTTCATCGTTTTCATTCTTAGGACTCTTATTTAATCAGCAGCCCAAACATTTCATCTGAATGATGGAAATATAACTCAATAAAACCCCTCTCTACCTTCAGCAGGAGTGGACAGTAACTCCCAGACTTCCTCTCAGGAGCTCCTCATTCCAAACGACGTGAGTACTTTCATTTACTACTTTAAAGAGTCCTCTCAGGTAGATATCAGTATGTAGTGTCTCTACTTTAAAGAGTTCTCTCCTGCTGATGTTCAGGTGTATATCAGTATGTAATGTCTCTACTTTAAAGAGTCCTCTCCTGCTGATGTTCAGGTGTATATCAGTATTGTAGTGTCTCTACTTTAAAGAGTCCTCTCCTGCTGATGTTCAGGTGTATATCAGTGTGTACTGTCTCTACTTTAAAGAGGTCCTCTCCTGCTGATGTTCAGGTGTATATCAGTATGTAATGTCTCTACTTTAAAGAGTCCTCTCCTGCTGATGTTCAGGTGTATATCAGTATGTAGCTGTCTCTACTTTAAAGAGTTCTCTCCTGCTGATGTTCAGGTGTATATCAGTGTGTACTGTCTCTACTTTAAAGAGTCCTCTCCTGCTGATGTTCAGGTGTATATCAGTATGTAGTGTCTTCTACTTTAAAGAGTCCTCTCCTGCTGATGTTCAGGTGTATATCAGTATGTAGTGTCTCTACTTTAAAGAGTCCTCTCCTGCTGATGTTCAGGTGTATATCAGTATGTAGTGTCTCTACTTTAAAGAGTCCTCTCCTGCTGATGTTCAGGTGTATATCAGTATGTTAATGTCTCTACTTTAAAGAGTACTCTCCCTGCTGATGTTCAGGTGTATATCAGTATGTAGTGTCTCTACTTTAAAGAGTCCTCTCCTGCTGATGTTCAGGTGTATATCAGTATGTAGTGTCTCTACTTTAAAGAGTCCCTCTCCTGCTGATGTTCAGGTGTATATCAGTATGTAGTGTCTCTACTTTAAAGGAGTCCTCCCTGCTGATGTTACAGGTGTATATCAGTATATAGTGTCTCTACTTTAAAGAGTCCTCCCTGCTGATGTTCAGGTGTATATCAGTATGTAGTGTCTCTACTTTAAAGAGTCCTCTCCTGCTGATGTGCAGGTGTATATCAGTATGTAGTGTCTCTACTTTAAAGAGTCCTCTCCTGCTGATGTTCAGGTGTATATCATTATGTAGTGTCTCTACTTTAAAGAGTCCTCTCCTGCTGATGTTCAGGTGTATATCAGTATGTAATGTCTCTACTTTAAAGAGTACTCTCCTGCTGATGTTCAGGTGTATATCAGTATGTAGTGTCTCTACTTTAAAGAGTCCTCTCCTGCTGATGTTCAGGTGTATATCAGTATGTAGTGTCTCTACTTTAAAGAGTCCTCTCCTGCTGATGTTCAGGTGTATATCAGTATGTAGTGTCTCTACTTTAAAGAGTCCTCCCTGCTGATGTTCAGGTGTATATCAGTATATAGTGTCTCTACTTTAAAGAGTCCTCCCTGCTGATGTTCAGGTGTATATCAGTATGTAGTGTCTCTACTTTAAAGAGTCCTCTCCTGCTGATGTGCAGGTGTATATCAGTATGTAGTGTCTCTACTTTAAAGAGTCCTCTCCTGCTGATGTTCAGGTGTATATCAGTATGTAGTGTCTCTACTTTAAAGAGTCCTCTCCTGCTGATGTTCAGGTGTATATCAGTATGTAGTGTCTCTACTTTAAAGAGTCCTCTCCTGCTGATGTTCAGGTGTATATCAGTATGTAGTGTCTCTACTTTAAAGAGTCCTCTCCTGCTGATGTTCAGGCGTATATCAGTATGTAGTGTCTCTACTTTAAAGAGTCCTCTCCTGCTGATGTTCAGGTGTATATCAGTATGTAGTGTCTCTACTTTAAAGAGTCCTCCCTGCTGATGTTCAGGTGTATATCAGTATATAGTGTCTCTACTTTAAAGAGTCCTCCCTGCTGATGTTCAGGTGTATATCAGTATGTAGTGTCTCTACTTTAAAGAGTCCTCTCCTGCTGATGTGCAGGTGTATATCAGTATGTAGTGTCTCTACTTTAAAGAGTCCTCTCCTGCTGATGTTCAGGTGTATATCAGTATGTAGTGTCTCTACTTTAAAGAGTCCTCTCCTGCTGATGTTCAGGTGTATATCAGTATGTAGTGTCTCTACTTTAAAGAGTCCTCTCCTGCTGATGTTCAGGTGTATATCAGTATGTAGTGTCTCTACTTTAAAGAGTCCTCTCCTGCTGATGTTCAGGTGTATATCAGTATGTAGTGTCTCTACTTTAAAGAGTCCTCCCTGCTGATGTTCAGGTGTATATCAGTATATAGTGTCTCTACTTTAAAGAGTCCTCCCTGCTGATGTTCAGGTGTATATCAGTATGTAGTGTCTCTACTTTAAAGAGTCCTCTCCTGCTGATGTGCAGGTGTATATCAGTATGTAGTGTCTCTACTTTAAAGAGTCCTCTCCTGCTGATGTTCAGGTGTATATCAGTATGTAGTGTCTCTACTTTAAAGAGTCCTCTCCTGCTGATGTTCAGGTGTATATCAGTATGTAGTGTCTCTACTTTAAAGAGTCCTCTCCTGCTGATGTTCAGGTGTATATCAGTATGTAGTGTCTCTACTTTAAAGAGTCCTCTCCTGCTGATGTTCAGGTGTATATCAGTATGTAGTGTCTCTACTTTAAAGAGTCCTCTCCTGCTGATGTTCAGGTGTATATCAGTATGTAGTGTCTCTACTTTAAAGAGTCCTCTCCTGCTGATGTTCAGGTGTATATCAGTATGTAGTGTCTCTACTTTAAAGAGTCCTCTCCTGCTGATGTTCAGGTGTATATCATATGTAGTGTCTCTACTTTAAAGAGTCCTCTCCTGCTGATGTTCAGGCGTATATCAGTATGTAGTGTCTCTACTTTAAAGAGTCCTCTCCTGCTGATGTTCAGGTGTATATCAGTATGTAGTGTCTCTACTTTAAAGAGTCCTCTCCTGCTGATGTTCAGGCGTATGGTGATGAACTAGAGGTCATATCGCTGACCTCTAGTTAATCAAACAGCCTTGGCAGTCATTAGTAGCGTATCCAGACTCTGGATCATTTGGATTGTCCACAGTAGAGGTCGTCATTTTCTTCTTGTGCTCTCTCTATATAAAATGGTCGTGACACTACTCTTGGTATATACCCATATTTAAATTCAACCGTGAAAAAAAGATTTTGGTCGTATCGCCAAGAAACACACACATGATCACAATTAAACACAATAGCAAAGAGCAGCGGGGGCTAAGACCAAGTTTGTGTGTGTGTGTGTGTGTGTGTGTGTGTGTGTGTGTGTGTGTGTGTGTGTGTGTGTGTGTGTGTGTGTGTGTGTGTGTGTGTGTGTGTGTGTGTGTGTGTGTGTGTGTGTGTGTGTGTGTGTGTGTGTGTGTGTGTGTGTGTGTGTGTGTGTGTGTGTGTGTGTGTGTGTGTGTGTGTGTGTGTGTGTGTGTGTGTGTGTGTGTGTGTGTGTGTGTGTGTGTGTGATTCAGTGAGCAGCTTAATAACATCCTGTAGCTCACAGTGAGAGATTGAACAACAGCCCTGTCTCTCTCTCCTTCAGTAAACCTTCCCAAATTACAAGGGCGACGGGGAATCGCCCAAAAATAGCCCCCGATCCATCCTCTTCCTCCTCTTCCTCGTCTTCCTCCTCTTCCTCCTCGTGCTTTAAGCTGATTTTCCTTAAAGCTGTGCAGAGGCCTCTGAAAAATCTCCAGAGCAGTCGGCCCTGCAGAAGCTGTGAAATCAGAGGATCGTTAAAACTCTGCGATTAAAAGTGTTCAATATCTAACAGCTAACAGCTAACGTGAACTAGCTTTACTCGCCTGATTTAAACATGGATTTGTTGTTGTAGCTGTTTAGCAAAAGTCATACGTACATGCAAACTGTTTTTTTCCTGTATCTTAATTACATTTATTTTTATATATTACATTATTTATGTTATGCATGCTCCATGTTTGATTCAGGCCAATAAGAGCGAGGGTCAAAATTCTGTCGTGGATTCTCTCTCCACTGCGCTCTCTTTCTGATCTTTTTCATCCTCTTCTGACCTAAATCTGTGCTTTATTCACTGTCTTTCCTCCTCTTCCTCTTCATCCTTCTCTCAGTATATAGTGCAGTCTTTGCTCTCTTTATAATCTCCTCTCGCTGCACCACAAACATTCCTCTGCCTGCAAGTCATCCGGCCAAAAAGCACCGATATAGACGTGAGCTGCTGCCGGCTATTCCTGGAAAGAGCTCTGATAGTGTGTGTGTGTGTGCGTGGTGTGTGTGTGTGTGTGTTGTTGTGGCAGATATCTCTGCTCCGCGCCGATCATATATGAGTTTGCTTTAAAAGATGGAAAACCCAAAACAACCATGATACGGGTTAAACAATAATCTGCTTCAATGATAAACGGTAAGAATACAAATACACTTCTCAAAAGGGGTATCGGCCCACCCCCTGCTCTGGTCCAAATGCCGGGAGAACTTCTCATCTTGACGGCAGGAGCAAAAGAGAAAGAACCAACAGATAGAACAGGCTTACATGCAGAAAACAAAACAGGAGGGGTTGGGTCAGCTGGTCATCTTTTCAGGTCATCTCATTGGAAGATGTAAAAGATGGCTTTTCTTAGCGAATCAGCGCGAGCCAGCCAGGATAATAAACAAGTGTCTCTGAGATGGTAGTAAAATATATCTGGTGTCCGTTATCTCACTTTCCTGCATAGACTTCCACACACACACTTTCCTGCACATTCCAGAGGCCTGAGCTGTGTCCAAATAATATCCCCTTGTTCACAAAGATAATACATATTAATACTCTCATATTTCCAGCTTCTGGTTACACAGACTGCTTATTATGAATACAAAGTAATTAAACACACACATATACTATTCAAGATATGTAGACTTCCCTGAAACATGACATACTGGAGATCTTAAGCAGAAGGTACTCTCATCCCCTAGCCCACTGTCCTGCTTACCTACACCTCCTCCACAGAGCAATAAAACCTGTTTACTCCAAGCACCCCAGAATGTTTGAGCAAGTTTTAGTCCTCACATTTATGAAAGGATAAAACAGAGAAACCAATACAAAACACAAACACAGGTATTGTTTAAACAGTATTCACTTAACTGCTACTATGGTTAATTTCCAGAGAAACTCAAGGGGCCTCTTTTAATATCTGGAAGTTGCAACAAGACTTTCTGCCATTTCAAATGTAACACACTTCCCAAATATCATAATAATCTTCAATAGTGTGTGTG
The DNA here is from genome assembly GCA_028583405.1 of Pogonophryne albipinna. Classification (NCBI taxonomy): domain Eukaryota; kingdom Metazoa; phylum Chordata; class Actinopteri; order Perciformes; family Artedidraconidae; genus Pogonophryne; species Pogonophryne albipinna. Next base: position 31,011,863 of record CM053260.1, on the reverse strand, counting down.
TGTGTGTGTGTGTGTGTGTGTGTGTGTGGTGTGTGTGTGTGTGTGTGTGTGTGTGTGTGTGTGTGTGTGTGTGGTGTGTGTGTGTGTGTGTGTGTGTGTGTGTGTGTGTGTGTGTGGTGTGTGTGTGTGTGTGTGTGTGTGTGTGTGTGTGTGTGTGTGTGTGTGTGTGTGTGTGATGACTCTATGGGAGACAAAGTGCTAGCTGACAATACCCAGGTCACGACCGTCTGAGTGAATCCTCCTCTAGCCTCCGTTCGACCCCTCACAAATTGAACCGGCTTTACATGTTAACTACAACCGTCATTTTGAAGATCATATTTATATGTAAGGTGTAATCTCAAAAAGACATCTTGGAGAGAGAGTTTGACGTCTAACAAACATGGACCATGTATAAAGAAAATAATGAATACAAAATCAATTTAATTAAGATACAGGAAAATACTGTATGCATGTATGTATAACTTTTGCTAAGCAGCTCTACCGTGAACAACAAATTCCGTATTGAAATCAGCGAGTAAAGCTATAGTTAATGTTAGCTGTTAGCCTTTAGCTGTTAACTGTCAACCCAGTCTCAGGGCATTTCGTGTTATAGTCACAACATTTGTTTAATCTATTGCTTCGTGTTCACCAACACGATTTTCCCATTTTTTTCGTGTCACAGAACGATTTTAAAAGCAATGTATTTATATTGGTAGTGTGTGTCGTGCCTGCAGCACGTGTTTTTGTCCGGTCGGGTCTTGGAAGACCGGAAGCTGTGTTGTTCATAAAAACATTTTCTTACCCTAAGCCTAACCCTATCCCTTTTATTTTAAATTGTATAATGTCTGAGTTTTTTTTCCTTCTAATTTGTTATTATTTGTTGCAGGTGTAGGTACCATATCTGCACGGCCTACCAGATCAGCACGGGGTCCGTTACGCTTACTAATGACGTCACGCATTGGCTGTACGGCAACCCAAGAGGACATTTTACACGGCCAAATTCCGCAAAGAATATTAAAAAATAACAATCGACAGTGAATGTATGTTAGTGGAACTGTGTCAGGAAAGTGAAGTGTTAATTAAGTAATGTTATTGAAGAACTGAAATGCATAAAATTGAAAGTTAATATGTATCATATCCCTCCGAAATGGTATCTGGTGTTTCCATAGCAACAACAACTTCCTGTCAACAGCGTAAATTCCCACAGGGAGTTTACGCGTGTACTGTCTGTTCAAAAAACTGCAGGAACCCATAACACAGACAAAAACACATAACCCCCTTCACATCTCAACTATTGTAAATGTTACGGGTCCCAGATGTGACCACAGTGGCAGTGATGATAACTGTATTAAGCAGGTGAAACAGGAGCTGTTGACAGGAAGTTGTTGTTGCTATGGAAACAACATGACGGTATCTGATATCATAAAGACGGAGAAAGTAAAGAATAAAGTTTATGTTTAAATGTTAGCACCCCCCGAAGAGGCACAAGCTCTTACGTTGAGTCTGGAGTTTCAATAAATTCTAAATCATCAGTAAAGTCTACGACCATATTTCGGAGGGATATGATACATATTAACTTTCAATTTTATGCATTTCAGTTCTTCAATAACATTACTTAATTATCACTTCACTTTCCTGACACAGTTCCACTAACATACATTCACTGTCGATTGTTATTTTTTAATATTCTTTGCGGAATTTGGCCGTGTAAAATGTCCTCTTGGGTTGCCGTACAGCCAATGCGTGACGTCATTAGTAAGCGTAACGGACCCCGTGCTGATCTGGTAGGCCGTGCAGCAGATATGGTACCTACACCTGCACGAAACGTACTACCAATAGAAATACATTCCTTCTAAAAATCGTTCTGTGTCAGAATACTGAAATCTGTATTGTTTTTCTTCTTTTTCCTACTAATGTGTTATTATTTATTGGGTAGTGGTGGTCTAATGGAGAGTGAGGTGGGCTGAAGATCGGAAGGTTGTGAGTTCAAATCCCACCTGGAACACCACTACTAGTGTGCCCTTGAGTAAGGCACTTAGCCCTTAGTTACTCCAGGGAGAATGTCCCTGCAATTGGTAATTGTAAGTCGCTTTGGATAAAAGCGTCCGCTAAATGAAATGTAAAGCAATTTACATTGCTTTTAAAATCGTTCTGTGTGACATGAAAAAAATTGCCAAATCGTGTTGCTGAACACGAATCAATAGATTAATTTCGTGACTATAACACGAAATGTCGTGAGACTGTGTTGTAACTGTTAGCTGTTAGCTGTTAGCAGCCAGTGAGCATCACCAACCTGCTTGGCAGAGTAACGGAGATAACAGCTAACAGCTAACGGAGGGTGCACTGAGTTACTTTATGATCCGTTATTGCTCTCTTCAGTTAAATAAGTATTGGATGAAGGTTATTATAGTGTTGTTGTACCGTGTAGTTTTGAGAGGGAAACGTATACAATTAAAGGAGATGTTTTCACAGAAATACATGTTGTTTTGTTTCTCACTGTGGTATTGAATTTGTTGACAGGAATCAGGGAATTTCACTGGTATAGGGAATGGGAACGGCAAGACGGCCATCTTTGGAGGATACTAGCAACTACATTTTATTCTTTTAAACTAACAGGGAGACGTAGAAACATCAGCAAGAGACACCGAGTGTGTTGAACTACAGGAACACAAACACTGGGAATATGATTTAAAACAGGAAATATGGCAGTACATATACTGGTTCATTATGCTTGTTATGCCGACATTTTGTTAGCACTCAGTTAGCTTAGCATTAGCTGTCTCACCTCTGTCCGGATGATTCTATAGTCACCTGCGGATCTGAAGGTCCTGTACCCTCAGTTAGCATAGCATTCATTAATTGAATTAGCAGTGTAAACAGCATGGTAAGAATATAGTCTTTTTTTGGGGAATGAGGGCAAAAAAAACACTGTATGTTGTTCATTTGAACGTAGCTGAAAATAATTTAAAACAGTGGAGCGGCTGTAAATCTGGAGGTGGAGCTCCTGCTGTCGACATGTCACTGTGTCCTTCACTCAGTGTGTGTGTGTGTGTGTGTGTGTGTGTGTGTGTGTGTGTGTGTGTGTGTGTGTGTGTGTGTGTGTGTGTGTGTGTGTGTGTGTGTGTGTGTGTGTGTGTGTGGTGTGTGTGTGTGTGTGTGTGTGGTGTGTGTGTGTGTGTGTGTGTGTGTGTGTGTGTGTGTGTGTGTGTGTGTGTGTGTGTGTGTGTGTGTGTGACTGATTCCCCACCTGCTCCTTGTTATAGACATCACCCTGACTTTTGACCTCACTCAGGGTTATCGTTGTAACCTGAAACCAATGAGGGCAGTGGAAGATATTGTTTGAATAATCATTATTTCAGTTGTTTTTTTCATGTCAACAAATTTCCTCAAAATGTGACATTTCTTTTTTTCTTTTCCAAACAATCTGTTATTATTATTGTTATTGTTAAATCTTATTAATTATATTCATTTATTACATTTGTATTATTATTACTATTAAATCTTCCTTAGTTTTCCATATTTTAGTGGTTGCCTGAATGGTTTTATGTGTAATTAAATAAATGTCCACTAAACCTTGTAAAGAAAAAACTTAACAGCAGTATTTAACATCCTATACATCTCCTTGTTTCTAAAAGAGAACTAACATAATAAATACACAATGTACATCTTCACTGGAGGGGAATGCACCTTGACACTGAGCCGGCCTGCCAACAGCTGTTTGCCTTTTTAAGAAAATCTAACGAGACATATTTACGGTCTGCTCCGACAGCGGGTCTATTGTTAAAGAGACTCTGCTGCAGGACCAGATTAGCACAAAGAAAACTCAGATTCACACCTGTTGGTGATCCGTTTACGGAGAGACACACTGACAGGTTACAGGGAGACGGATGGAGGGGAGGGAAAATAAACTTTGTATAAGTGGCAGAGGTGAAAGAAGTACCCAGATCCTCTCCTGGAGTAAAAGAAGAAATACTTTGGTTTTAAAATGCTTCGGTACGAGTAAAAGTCCTTTATTGAAATCATGATCCTCACCGTCTTCCCCTCCTCCTAAAACCCTGAAAGGAGTCAACATTTTAAGTCCTTACATTTGGGAATGAGTCAGCATTATGAGTTTCAAAACCTCAAAATGAATCAGCTTTTTTAGTCCCTAAACCCGCGCTATGAGTCCTAACGCTCGGTAAAAGAGTCAGCATTAAACCTGGAAACAAGTGGGAATCAGAAGTCCCACAACTCAGAATTATTTCAGCATTATGAGTCAACATTTTATCACTTCCTATCCCCTGGTCAATGGTTTTCTGAATGTGTTTTACATAGTTACCAGAAAAAAGGTCTTAAAATGCTTTGTTTCAAGTAAAAATTCTTAATTGAAATCCTTATCCTCTCTGTGTCTTCCTCCTCGCAGCTGATTGGCTCAATCATCGGTCGTCAGGGCTCTAAGATTAACGAGATCCGGCAGGTGTCGGGCGCTCAGATCAAAATCGGCAGTCAGATCGATGGCAGCAGCGAGCGTCACGTCACCATCACCGGCACGGCCATCGCCATCAACCTGGCCCAGTACCTGATCACTTCCTGGTGAGTATCCCCACTGAAGGGAAGTGTGTGTAAACAACAACAACAACAACAACGGCTAATGTTACTTTAAAGACCTAAAGAGATGAGTCCTCAAACCCGGTCAAAGTGTCAGCAGTAAACCTAGACATAAGTCAGCATTATAAGACCTAAAACCCAGAAATGTATCATTATCATTAGTCTTACAAAATAGTAAAAGAGTCAGCATTAAAACTTTAATTGAGTTTGAAATTCTGAGTCCTAATGAGTTGGCATCATGAGTCCTAACACACGGTAAAAGAGACAGTATTAAACCTGGTAATTCATTATAAGTCCTAAAGCTCAGGTGTGAGTCAGCATTATGAGTCTTAAAACCCGTAAATGAAAAATAAGTATGAGTTCTAAAACCCAGTAAAAGAGTCAACATTAAACCCGGAAATAAGGCTCAGAAATTAGTCAGCATTATGTGTCCCAAAAAACCTGGAAGTGAGTCAGTATTTTTACGATGGCCCCGTTGTTAAAATGTCTTATTGCTATGAAGGTGCATTGTGACTACGGCCCGATGATATACATTTAATTATTGTATGAACAGGTATGACGTGCCAGCACAATAGGCTGTTTGGAGAATCTCTCCTTAACAAATCTCACTTTTCATTTTATTGTAGATCAAGTGGCGAAGCATCACACTTTTCTCCGCAGTGCAAGCTTCAAACATTGTACATCTTCAGGATGCGTAACATGACAACTATTTACATGATAAAGAGAAATGAAGCGCTGCAGAAGTTAATCTCTCCGTCGTGCAGTTTTCTAATCAGATCCCAAATATGAGAGACTCATACAAAGCACCTTCATGAATATGCAAATTCCTGATTAGATTCTGGATGAAATTGATATTTCACTCAAAACTCCCACTGCCACTGACAGCAGGGACAATAGACACACACACACGTACACACACTGCAGATGGGTCAATCTCATTCATACTGAAATGTCAGGTCAGAGGAGGTGAGACACGGATCCTCTCGTTTCCATTACATTTGTTTTCCCAGTCAGTCACCACACAGATGAGACTTCCTGCCAAACATTATTCTATCCTCTCTCTGGGGATTTAGAAAAGGTGTGTGGCTTTGCTCTTTGTCATGCTTCAGATGTCTCAGTCCTACCACAGAGACTTCTCTTGTCCACATTGTTTTATTTATATAACTGTACAAGGTGCAAGAGGTACAAATGCAATACTAGTTCTACGTCTCGCTCTCTTGAGGAGATCGGTGTTTGCTTCATGAGGACAGCTCTGATGTCAACAAGACTCTGTATTTGTGTGCATTAAGGGAGCATGTGAGACACAAACAGAGAAAGAAAAGGACCTACAGCCTCACTTTCACTTGGACACAAAACAGAAATATTTAAGTTGGTACCCATAAGATCCTTAGTGTTTCTTTAGATTTGGAGATTTAAATACTAGGGCACAGTAGTGCTAAACAAATATTATATCAGAAGCTAAAATATACAAGAACAAGAACAAACCAAAAGAGTGTTCGTTAGCATTCAACAACGACCAGGGGCCTCCGGTTAAGACTCATCAGAGCTGTTGGTAATTACTATTTCTATCTATTATGTTCAGAATATAAAAAACCCAGTATAATGAACAGGTCATGTTACATGAATAGATGCTAACTTGGTTTCTTATTGCCTGTGTTTTAATGGCCCATTGTACGATAGCCCACAGGTACGATGACCAATATCTACAATCGCCCATGTTACAATGGCCCGTCGTTACGATGGCACCCTGTTACGATGACCCGTTGTTACGATGGCCCATGTTACGATGACCCGTTGTTACGATGACCCGTTGTTACGATGACCCGTTGTTACGATGGCCCATGTTACGATGGCCCATGTTACGATGACCCGTTGTTACGATGGCCCATGTTACGATGGCCCGTTGTTACGATGACCCGTTGTTACGATGGCCGGTTGTTACGATGGCCCATGTTACGATGGCCCATGTTACGATGGCCCATGTTACGATGGCCAATGGTACGATGGACCATAGTTACCTTGGGCCGTTGATGGCCCACATTTACGATGGCCCATTGTTAAGATGGACTATAGTTATGATGGACCATGTCACGATGGACCATAATAACGTTGGCCCACAGTTACGATCATGTTACGATGGACCATTGTTATGATGGCCCTTTGTTAAGATGGCCCATAGTTACGATGGCCCAATTTTCTTTGAGATAATTGGTCTGCCAATCGGACCTTTCCTGAATATTGTGGTTTTCAACAACATGGCGCCTTTGAATTGATATTTCCGCTCTCTAATTAATACCTTTTCTTTTTCCTGCTTCTATTTCCTGTTTTTTTGTCCTCTGACCAAGCGTCGATCCTAATATATATCTCAATGGTTTTGTCCCCTCCTCCCAAAGCCCCCTCCCAAGCCATCACCCCAATTTATACAGCACACCCCCCATCCGTACAGCGAACCCCCCTACAGTAATCTGTTGCAACCTCCAGCAAAACACACCTGTCTTATGATTTTCTCAAACTTCCTTTATTTCATTTTTTACTCTCCAAAGTATCCTTTTCGTTTTGTTTTTACAATTTTTTTTAACATGTCTTTTATTTAACCCTCTAACCCTTCTCCATCCAAAACTCCCTTCCCCGTCTCCTCCTCCACCTCCATTCCTTCCCTTCCCTCCACCTCCTCCCCCCTTCCTCTCTCTCCTCTTTCCCTCCTCCTCCTCCTCCTCCTCCTCCTCCTCCTCCTCCTCCTCTATGCTCTCTCTCCTCTTTCCTTCCTCCTCTTCCTCCTCTTCCTCCTCTCCTCCTCCACCCTCCTTCCCTCCACCTCCTCCCTTCCTTCCTCCCTCCCTCCCTCCCTCCTCCAGTTTAGAGACCGCCAAATCCACCGCCCAGTCCTCCTCCATGCCGTCACCCGTTGACCTGACCATGAGCTTCACCCAGCCTTCCTCCTCTTCCTCCTCCTCCTCTTCCTCCTCGTTGCCCCACGCTCAAATGCTGGGCGCCCCTTACGCCCTCCCCCTCTCCAGCCTCCTGGGAATGAAATCCTTCCCTTACCTGGCGCTCTCCAGCTCTCCAGGCCCCATGATGCCGGGCTCCATGATGCCGGGGTCCATGCAGCAGACGGCGGGTCCACTTCAGGCTGCGCTGGCCTCCTACACGGCTAAAATCCAGTCCTCGGCCAACGGAATGAAGAAGCCGGAGAGACAGAAGTTTGCACCGTACTGATGACGGACGGAGGGGGAATATGCATCTCATAGAGTCCTATTGTGATGTTTATGTACCCCAAAGTCTTATAAGTTAGACTAGTTTATTTGTTTTGACTTTTTGTCTGATTGTTGTTTTACTCCTGTTGTTCTGTAAAGCGACCTTGGGTCCCCTGAAAGGCGCTATATCAATTTAAGTTATTATTATTATTATTTTCCTACACGGTGAAAATCCAGTCCTCGGCTAACAGGATGAAGAAGCCGGAGAGACAGAAGTTTGCGCCATGCTGATATTGCAGCTCATAGAGTCCTACTGTGAAACCCGGACATTTTGAGTACCCCAGTTTTATGTTAGAAATGTATAGTAGGGTCCCCAGAACATAGAAACTGCAGGATGCTAACTTGTTGGGAAATGTGCACATTTAGCATATGTTGCATTAATCAAAAGCTATCTGTCCGATCCAAATCATCCAGAATCCCCTAAAACTTCTAAATCAAAATCAGCCCACAGAGAGTACAAATATGGCCACCTTTCTGGTTTAAACTGACATTTTTTATCCTGAAAATGTCAGAAATGGATTAAATCTGTCATGTGCTGGGGGACCCTAATATACATTTCTATCATAAAACATCGGGGTACTCAACATGTCCGGGTTCACTATGAGCTGGCAGACAGAGTATTCTGGGAAATGAGGTTTTTAAAGATGGACGGGCACTTTTACTTTTTACTTCTCTTTCTTCCTCTGCCTATAAACCTCGTACTTCTTTCTCAAAAATGACAAAGTGGGATCATTGGATTGGTTTTCAGATGTTGTGCGGCAATAAATATTACATTACGTTTCATTTAGCTTACGCTTTTAAGCAAAGCTATTTAAGACAAGTGCAATCAACCATGAATCCTTCAGATACATTCAAATAGACCAAATCCTTTATAAGTGCATATTGAAATCAGAAGGTTCTTTTTTTGGCATTAAGGTTTTTCCATTAACCTCGTTACGTCCCAGACAGTGAGAAAAACCTTCAACTAAAGAGGCGATACTAACGCTGGTGTAACTGTTAATCCCAATCGACTCACAATAAGTGCATTCAACGTTGAAGAATCCTGCGGGTACATTAGCCACATCTTTTTTAAGAGCTACGTACTGAAATCAGAAGGTTTTCCCCCGAACCTTATCCCTTTGGAGTGAGTCTAAAAACCTTAAGAAAGAAGCGATGGAAACGCTGGTTGTAATTTGATATGTCGCTTAATTAGAAACTACAAAAAACGACTTGTGAATTCCTCCACAAACACAGACATAGTTTTGTCTCTGCTGACGCTCTTTATCCTGGTCCTAGACTCTGTGACGGACAGATGCAGCAAAGGCTCATGGGTCATCAGAAATGCAACGGTTGTCAAATGTTCATGCTGATCCGTCGATACACTCCACATGGGGAAAATAAATTAACAAATAAAAGATGAAGAAATAATCCCCGCCATCACTCACGACCCTGAACTCATCTCAGATGTTTTCATGTGTGCAAAAGAAGACAATCCTGTACTTCAGATTACATGCAGCTACTTTATTTTATTGTATTGTTATTTATGCCTTCAGCTGCATGTTATAAAACTCTCAGGGTCTCCGGCTCTCGCGTGTCAGCCATAACTCAGACCGCCGGGTCACGATTTACATTTTTATTTACACGGCAGATTATTTTAGGGAACTCATCTCCTCCTTCAAACCAGTCTCTGTGCAGTTTGCACCGTATTCAATCAGTGATGTAAAGTACATTTACTCAAGTACTTAACTATCATTTTGAGGTACTTCTACTTTACTTATTTAAATGTGTTGCTACTGTGTACTTCTACTCCACAGTTCAGAGTCATTTTTACTTTTTTACGAGATTTTGCACTTTTCTCCTTCCTATTCCTAAAACCCTGGAATGAAATAGCGATGTCATGGTTGATTAACACCTGCTCACAGATCTGTTGAACCCTCTCGTTCCCGGTGATCCCACTCCGTCTGTTTGATCCCGTCTCAAAGTGACTCCTGCCTGCAGACGTTTGGCCGAGCGGCCGCTAAAAGCCATAAAGACTCCTCCTCAGCGTTCTTCACTTATCGTGTACTCTCATATTTATTGACTAATATCTCAGAGTTTATATCCCCGGTCACTGACACTGAGCTGATCTTTGTATACCATGTATGTACTAATACTTCCACTTCTGTATTTCTAGTATTTGTTGTATAGATTTCTTTTTTTTATCGCGTCTTTTTGTGTTTTAACTTATTAAGAGGAATTATTACATTTATAGGTTTAGGAAATATGGTTGTTTTCCCAACATGGCTGTTAACAGTGTAGCATTCACACACACACACACACACACACACACACACACACACACACACACACACACACACACACACACACACACACACACACACACACACACACACACACACACACACACACACACTCTCTCTCTCTATAATCTGGGACGTGTGTGTTTCTGCTGCTTCCTTCAGCGTGCACAGAACTAGAATAGAGTAGATCTGCGGAGTGAAACCCGTGCATGCTGCCGTTCTGCACTTTTACAAAAACATCCCATATTATTTTTAGTAACAGCATCTTATAAAGTACTCATGTTCTCCGTAGCGTTGATTCATAATCCATAAATGAGGGACCACACTGTGACGCCGCCTGGCTTTACTCACGTTTTCTACTGCACATTGAAGAACTAACATCAACATGAAGACATCAGGGACACTGAGGGGAGGTTTAACATTCATGTAACACACATAATAAATACTCATATGTCATTTTGACATCGTCAGTCAGAGGATTACTTTATCTACAGGTTTACACAAGTCGTTGATGAATAACCAGATTATTGTTGAAGGTTTGTTCTATGTATTCTAGTTCTGTGTGTGAAAGCAGCAGCAACATCATTTTATTTTGATTATTAATTGTATTTTTTTTAAACCAAACAGATGCTCGGCCTGAGCGCCAGAGACTACATGCTGCATGTCTGCTTGGCCTCACCAACACACACACACACACACACATTAAAATATAATAATGATGATGATGATGATAACGTGGTATATTTAACAGGCTCACTTATTTTTATAACGTTAAATAACCCGGTTTCACTTTCCTCTGTTCCTCGTCGGTCCGTCTGCATGAGTCCGACTTGAATTGATGTCTATGCAAAAACAGGAGTGTGTGTTTCAGCCCGGAGACGTGTGTGTGTGTGTTTTGTGTGTGTGTCACATGGTGCTGGGGGGGGGGTCTACAGTGGATCAGGGTCTGAATCCCAGCATGCATCTGCACCGAGGATCAGAAACACTTTAGATAAGAATATTTCACGTTTGATCTCATATTCATGTTCAGCTGCAGGATGGAGGCGGGTCTTTATGAAATGCAACAATCGGGCGGTCCTTGACTCTGATTTATTTTAACGTGCTTCGTGTTTCAGCGCTCCTGAACATATTTGACATGATGCACATGGTGTTTTATATCCTTCAGGTGCAGGTGAGGGGGATTACAGCCTGCCCTCAGGTGGAGGTGAGAGGGATTACAGCCTGCCCTCAGGTGGAGGTGAGGGGGATTACAGCCTGCCCTCAGGTGGAGGTGAGGGGGATTACAGCCTGCCCTCAGGTGGAGGTGAGGGGGATTACAGCATGCCCTCAGGTGGAGGTGTGGCAAGATTCAGAGTCTTGCACTGTGACGGAGCTTCGAACACACACCACTTTACTATAAAACAAATCCAAGTTGTACAAACACACACACGCACACACAGAGACACACACACAGAGATAGAGAGACACACACACACACACAGAGAGACACACACACAGAGAGAGACACACACACACAGAGAGACACACACACAGAGAGACACACACACAGAGAGACACACGCATACAGAGACACACGCATACAGAGACACACACACAGAGACACACACACAGAGACACACACACAGAGACACCCACACAGAGAGACACACACACAGAGAGACACACGCATACAGAGACACACGCACACAGAGACACACACACAGAGACACACACACACAGAGACACACACACACAGAGACACACACAAACACAGAGACACACACACAGAGACACACACACACAGAGACACACAGACACACACACTGCGGTGATGAACATTGTATTGCACTTGAACATAAAGTGAGGAGATATTTCTGTTCTTCCATCTGTCTGTTTCTACTTCCTGTCTCAGTGATTCTGTTTCCATCCATGCCATGTTCTAATAAATAAAACCCACTGAAGAAAAGCTGCTGTCGAGTTTCATTTCATAAAGAGACGGTGGTCAGATATAAAAACCCAAATGTTCCTCATGAAGGAACATCTCCAGCAACTTGAGGAGACATGGCAGTGTTTACTAAAAGCTGCAGAAACCAAACGCAATGTGCCTGCAGTGTACCGCTCCTCTGGACCGGCAGCCTGCAGCGTACCGCTCCTCTGGACCGGCAGCCTGCAGCGTACCGCTCCTCTGGACCGGCAGCCTGCAGCGTACCGCTCCTCTGGACCGGCAGCCTGCAGCGTACCGCTCCTCTGGACCGGCAGCCTGCAGCGTACCGCTCCTCTGGACCGGCAGCGTGCAGCGTACCGCTCCTCTGGACCGGCAGCCTGCAGCGTACCGCTCCTCTGGACCGGCAGCCTGCAGCGTACCGCTCCTCTGGACCGGCAGCCTGCAGCGTACCGCTCCTCTGGACCGGCAGCGTGCAGCGTACCGCTCCTCTGGACCGTCAGACTGCAACGTACCGCTCCTCTGGACCGTCAGACTGCAGCGTACCGCTCCTCTGGACCGGCAGACTGCAGCGTACCGCTCCTCTGGACCGGCAGACTGCAGCGTACCGCTCCTCTGGACCGGCAGACTGCAGCGTACCGCTCCTCTGGACCGGCAGACTGCAGCGTACCGCTCCTCTGGACTGGCAGACACACACTTTGGTTTCATTACATTTATTTCTTACACGTATATAATTATAGCAAACCCTGAGTAAGGGGCCACCCGCATGGACAAATACAAATAATTAGTTTTTTCCCATTGAATATTGATTTTCATATTGTAATGAATGTCTCCTCTCTCAACACGCACGTTTATCTATATCACACACACACACACACACACACACTCGCTCCATGCTGCCACTATGAGATGAAAGTGGCACTTGGAATAAGAGCTCAACAGCTGGTCATATATCTCACTCAAACACACACACACACACACACACACAGTCTACCACCATGCAATTCCAGGAATCTGTGTGTGTGCTCATGTATGTAATGTATATATGTTTTATTAGTCAGTATATAAAGCGTGTCTGCCTGTGTCTTAACACGTCAGTATGTGTGTGTGCGACGTTGATCTACTGCAAAGTGAGCAGCTCCTGTCTCGTCTGCTGCCTCCACTTCAAAGATCACAACACACACACACGCACACACACACGCACCCACACACACACACACACACACACACACACACACACACACAGAGACAGTAAGTGCAGGGCGCTGTTTTAAACCACAGTAATCACAGAGGAACAGTCGTTTTGTTTATTCTGTGTTTTTTACGTCAAAGGAAACTGACGATTGATTTCCTTTTTGACTTATCTTTTAATCTCTTAATGGTTTTATTATTCTGTTTCTCAAAGGCTGAAACATCCATGTTTCTGTCGGTCCCAAACCCAAAGATATTCACTTTGATAAGAAAACAAAGGCTGTTGTTTGTCCAGCTGTTCATCTTCTGTGGTGTTCCCTCTCCTGTAGTTCTGTAGCTGTTAGTCAGTGCATGTAAAGGGTCTGCAGAGGCTCAAATCTCACACTCCCATGTCATGTATGTGTTTAGTTCACAGAGATGGTTCATGGGTCATTCTGCCAGTGAGTGGAGGCTAAAAGGGGTCAGAAGTGCAGATGTGATACATATTGTTTTTTACACACACACACACGGAGGGTTTGGCCTGACTAACGCTGCTTTGTTCCTCCATCCGGATCTTCTGCCTGTAAAAGCAATCCAATCAAACACACATACACACACACACACACACACACACACACAGTGGTGATGGATCAGGACAGGATCTGATTGCCTTGTCAGACCTCTGGAGCATCTGTCCTTTGGGATGGCTGTGGGGGTGTGTGTGTGTGTGTGTGTGTGTGTGTGTGTGTGTGTGTGTGTGTGTGTGTGTGTGTGTGTGTGTGTGTGTGTGTGTGTGTGTGTGTGTGTGTGTGTGTGTGTGTGTGTGGTGTGTGTGTGTGTGTGTGTGTGTGTGTGTGTGTGTGTGTGTGTGTGTGTGTGTGTGTGTGTGTGTGTGTGTGTGTGTGTGTGTGTGTGTGTGTGTGTGTGTGTGTGTGTGTGTGTGTGTGTGTGTGTGTGTGTGTGTGTGTGTGTGTGTACAGACTGAATTTGTATTTTAAATAATAAAGAATAATAGCTGAAAATATAAACATAATGTCAAATGTAACAAACTAAACAATATACAGTCAAATATACAAAATAATTGACATTGTATAATATGTGGAAAATATAATGTATTCCTCCTCCTCTTGTTCATCTTCCTCCTCCTCTTCCTCTCTTCCTCCTCTTCTTAGATTCGATTAGATTCAACTTTGTTGTCAGTGCACAGAGTATAAGACAACGACATGTAGTCAGCATCTAACCAGACGTGCAAAACAGCAGAAATTGAAGAGTTGTTCAGGTATAATATATATATATATATATACCGATACCGGGGGAAAACGCGGCATTTAAATAAACAAAAAACACAAAGCTAGCGCTGAGCCTATGAATTAGCCACGAGCGAAAAATGCTAACGGGGTGTTGCACAGAAACTCACTCATAACACCCTTATTACTTATCGTAGCTGCACATCCAACCCATCGATCTGATCGTGAGATGACACCGAATCGATGGATACATACAGCATCACTCCATGATAAGAACTCGCAAAGCTATTAACAAGAACAGACATCAAAACATGTGGCGCTAGGTAGCTAAAAACGCTAACATGGTTTACCTTTGTCGTTGTCTGGTCAAAACTGGTCTTCAATGGCATTAAAATGATAAAGACGCTGCTGAAGTTAATCCATAGGTTAATCCAATGTGTCTGTGTCCCTTTGAAATGATTTCTGATAATCCATAAGCAATAAACCTGCTTTTCCGTTTCCAGATGTCAGAGCAAGAGACAGCTTCACTCTGATGCAAACCTGCATGCGCAAAGCCCCCCACCTTTGTTTTACCATGTGTGTGAGTGGGGAAATTCCCCTTCGATTCTATTGGCTCTAACGGTCAGAAAGAGATGTCAATCACCAAAATCGACCAATGAGTTCCAGAGAAATGGTAAAACCCCCATTTCCACCCAAATCAACTCAGAGGTGGAGTTTTTTTTGCTAAATCTCTCTAAAAAGGTCAAATGTCACTTGTTTTGCATCAATCTTGATACAGGGTACTTATTATATGTTATACTTTGGATTCCTAAAGCTTTTAGTCTACCTTACCATCATCCAAGGGCATGGGCGCGGGAAGGGGGGTGCTGAGGGCGCTGCAGCACCCCCTAGCGGCAGGCAGGCGGTGCGGAGCTCCCCTGTCTGAATTATTATTTGACGGTTATTGCTGCTCCCGCTGTGCATAATCTGTGTAATATGTTAGTTCCACAACAATCTGGAGGAGAGCTCTTCTCTCAGACTGAGAGGCTCAGGTGAGCTAAAGGACTCTCTGAGTGTTTAGATAGTTAACTTTAGTCTAAGTTATCTCAGTGGGCCTCAAACGGTTTGGTCACAAATTATTCAAAAGATTATTTCCGCGGCACACCTTCATATGATCAAGTTATAAAAAAATAAGAGAATAAAGGAAAAACAGTTATGAAATACTATATGGCAGTAAAACAAGAATACAGTTTGAAAGGGGAGTGATTTGTAAAATATCCATAAAGAAAAAGAACATCTGCTTACAGTTGTGTTTCATCTGGGTGTTGAGAGATGTATCCATAGATCTGTTCATGTTGCTCTCAAAGTGCACCAGATTGATGCTTTTAACTTCAATGTTTAAAAAAAATCTTCCACGGGGAGCATCCCCCCGGACCCCCCTAGAGGAGGTGAGGTCCGCTCCCCACTCGTAAAGAATAGCACTTTACCCCTGCCTATATGCCGTGAGCTGATTATCGAGCCTTCGTTGTAACAGTCGCGGGTGTACTGTGTGTTTGCGTGTGGGGAGTGCTTTTGTGCGTCCTCTATAGTGCTCGTAATAGTGTTCACTGGAGTCCAGCACCTCAGCACCCCCACTCAAAATACCTTCCCCCGTCTCTGTCCAAGGTTAGTTTTCACTGTAAGTAAAAAATAATTTTTGGACGGACACTATAATTTACAGTTTTTTACCATGTTCAATCTGAATTTTCTTTCAAATAAAAAACATCTATATTGATTCTGACTCTTCTACAACCAACTCACAGGTTTATCATTACTTTGAGAAAAAAGATTATTAATGTAACCCTTTTAGAAGATATGGTCATTTGTTCTGGGAACGTCATGTTCGAGCCTGAGACCTGAAAAACAGGCTCAGGGCTTGACAGGTTGATCAGTGTTTTATAATGACTAATGAAGAGCCAAGATACTGCTAATATGCACGTTAATTAACAACTAGTTGATGGTGAATTTGTGTACCTTAATATAAAGTGTTACCATATATATATATATATATATATATACACACAGCAGTATATAAATTGGAAACACTATAGATAAGGTATTGTCCTCTTCTTCCTCTTCCTCTTCATCCTCCTCTTCATCCTCTTCCTCCTTCCTGCAACAACATGCAACACACATAAAGTATAAATAAACTTGAGGAAGATGAAAATGATTGCACTAGGTATTGATCAGCTGATTGGGAATCAGAGGGTAACTTCTGAAAAGAGGAGATGTTTCAGGTGAGTCCTCTTCTGTATTTCCTCCAGAGAGCCTGCACTGCCCCCCTGTGGTCAGAGAGAAGAACAACAAGGGGTTTAAATACTGAGGGAACGCATTTCATCAGGAGGATAAAGTGTTTTTATCTGCATGTTCAGCACTTTGGCTCGACCAAAAATCGTTTTTAAAATGTGTTATATAAATAAAACATGATTTCATTTGATAAACCACTGGATAAATGAGAACGATCCTATACCTGGGGCTCGGTTACAATAACACACTGAATCGCTGGACCCTTTTACTGTGCTTAAGTATAATTTAGAGGTACTTGTACTTTACTTGAGTATTTACAGTTAGTGTTACTCTGTACTTCTACCCCACTACATTTATTAAACAGCTTTTAAACTAAATCTAAAACTGAAACTAGTGTACAAACTCTTTAAGACACAGAAGAGTCAAATTATTTAAAGGGTACATATCATGCTATATTTGAACAATATATTGTAGGTTTTTTTTTTCAAAATACCAAACAGATCCTGCATTTTAGCCATGCCTCATTTCGCTCTGTTTGCTCTTTCCAGCGCTGTGTTTGCAGGGGGCTGATTCTGTGAGCTGCAGCTGACCACGCCCCCCTGCAGCTGACCACGCCCCCCTGCAGGAGAGGGGAGCATGCTTTGAGATCAGCTGCTGGGCTGCAGCGGGGAGAAGAGGGGGAGAAAAAGAGATCTCCGTCCACCGTGTTTTATTCTTATATATGATTATATAGAGTCATTATTCATTTGTTTTAAAGCTCAATAAATAACAAAGAAGACCTTTGACCGGCACTTTTCTAATTTTGTCCGGAAGATTTAAACTTTAACGGACATGTTGACTGAAACTGAAACTCTGCCACACGGTCCCCTCGTTCCTTGGAAGAGGCGGAGAGGTGGGTGTTTGTCATCTGCTGGTGGACTAACCGGAGAGAATTACAGTGCTTGCCTCGACGGGGAGGGATTGCATTGAATAACAGCAGCAGGAGCAAACGCTTGCCTCGGGGAGGGAGAAAAAGAGTCACAGCGGAGAATAAATAGAAGGGCAGCCATGGCAACCATGCGCGGGAAGCCTTCTTCGCTGCTTTTGTGGCAGACTACAGCGCCACTTACAGGCCTGGCATATGTACTACAGCGTCTCCAGCGCTTTCGAGCAGCAATGGCCGGCCGTGGCCCAACCTCTCATTCCCCTGATAGGTGGAGAGTTGACCACTAAGCGGAGCACCCCTTTTGTGACGTAGAAAATATTTCAAATCTAGATCAGTCTGTATCAGATCCGTTACAGCCCCTTTTTTAGAGATTTGGGTATGGAGGAAAAGAGAGAGGGTTGTGTTTTCTGACACTTGGTGAGTTCCCTGGAACACCGGGGACACACATTCATGTATAAAAGACGTACAAAAGTGCATTTTGAATGATAGGTCCCCTTTAAATATTACACAATTTATCTTCAATGTTTTTATAATAAATATATTTTTTTATGTAAAATGTTTTTATTTAAATATAATTTTTTATCACGTCCTTCATTCAATTTTTTTTTATATATTTGTAAATGTTTTTTAAAATGTTGTATTTAAAAAATATATATATATACCTTTACTGTACGTGACTTATCATGAATGACATATTTATGACATCTGCCATTGTGATGAAGTCCAAGATAGTTTGTTGATGGGCAAAAAGTCAAAACATGTATTTAGTTATTTACATCTGAATATCGTACTAAACGAACCAAATGTTAAAAAAAAGAATAACCTGCAAAAAAAACGTGGAACTTTCAGTGTTGATACATTCTTAGAGATTAATGGGTTAACATTTGTAAACTGATGTCATATACTGGCAGAGCTCCTCCCTCACCTGACTCACTGAGACTAACCAGGAAACAGTTAGTTCTTCTCCCTCACTGATGGACTGAAAAACAGACGATCAGATTCACCTTCAGACCAAACTAACAACTTCCTCTGAGTTCAGCTGCAGGAGAGAAAAGTGGAAACTACAACACTGCTGCTTCAACCTGCGGACCCTCCACCCCCTGAAGGTGAGTCTCCAAACATCACTCAGAGAGAATTTCAGTGAAGTCAGTAGAGGAGGGGGAGGGGAGCCATGACTGACTGCACTTCCTGTCTGCTGTGTTTCAGCTTCACTCAGAGACAACATGACTTCCAGGTTAGAGGAAGAGCTCTGCTGTCCGGTCTGTCAGGACGTCTTTAGAGATCCTGTTGTTCTGTCCTGTAGCCACAGCTTCTGTAAAGCCTGTCTGCAGACCTGGTGGAGAGAGAAACCAACACGAGAGTGTCCAGTTTGTAAGACAAAACATTCAAAGATAGAACCTCCCTGTAACCTGGTGTTGAAGAACCTGTGTGAGGCCTTCTTACTGGAGAGAGGTCAGAGACCTTCAGAGGCTCTCTGCAGTCTGCACTCTGAGAAACTCAGACTCTTCTGTCTGGACCATCAGCAGCCAGTGTGTCTCGTCTGCAGAGATTCAGAGAAACACACCAACCACAGATTCAGACCCATGGATGAAGCTGCTCAGGATCTCATACCTCATTCACACCAACGCAACTCCGGTTCAAGCTCCGTGCTAGAGCTTTTGAGGTTCAGAACCGGTTCTTCGGTTTAGCTCCGGCTCTTTTCACACCGCCCAGAGTCCGACTGGTGCTGCGTCATTGCGTCATCGTTTGCGTCATGACGTAACCGTTTGCGTGCCTGCTTCATAAAGCCAAACCGCACGGAAACCCCTCACAGCTCACACCGACAACAACAACAATGGCCGTTTGTGCTCCAGCTTCCTCTGTACCTCTTCGGAAGACCAGATTCCCAGTAGGTAGCTGGTCTCTTCAGTGGACCACTGCTGCTTGTTAAGTTTCTCCCTCGTTGTGTACAAACTGGATAAAACGCCGGCTTTTTGTTGTTGTTCAGGAGTTGATCCCGCCCCTGCCCCCGCCTCGACGTATGCGGTGCTTTTGCGGTGCTTTTGCTCTGGCCGAACAATTTTTTGGTGCTTGAAACGAACCGGATTCCGGAGCTAAGAGGCTGCTCCGCTGCAGTGTGAACACGAAAACCCGGTTCTTTTCAAGCTCCAGCTCCGAACCTGAAACACCGTTGGTGTGAATGAGGTATCAGAGAGGAGCTCCAGAAAGCTCTGCAGCCCTTTCAGGAGAAACTGAAGCTCTTTGAAGAAGTTAAAGTGAAGTTTGATCGAACAGCAGGACACATGAAGGTCCAGGCTCTACACACAGAGACGCAGATTAAGGAGCAGTTTCAGAAGCTTCACCAGTTTCTAGAAGAGGAAGAGGAGGCCAGGATGGCTGCACTGAGGGAGGAAGAGGAGCAGAAGAGGAGGATGATGGAGGAGAAGATGGAGGCTGTGAGCAGAGAGATAGCAGCTCTTTCACACACAGTCAGAGCCACAGAGGAGGAGCTGAGAGCTGAAGACGTCTCCTTCCTGCACAACTACAAGGCTGCAGTGGAGAGGCTGCAGCGCCCCCTGCTGGAGGATCCACAGCTGTCCTCAGGAGCTCTGATAGACCAGGCCAAACACCTGGGCAACCTCAGCTTCAACATCTGGAGCAAGATGAAGGACATGGTGTCCTACTCTCCTCTCATCCTGGACCCAAACACTGCTCATCCAGGACTCAAGACAAGACACTTCACCCCAAAGTGCTCCTGTGGGGATTGTCCACAGTACTGAATGTATGTAAGTCGCTTTGGATAAAAGCGTCTAACAAATGACATTTAATGTAATGATTCATTTTACTTTCAGATGATAATACTTTTCACTTGGGAAATTGACAATTTTGAATGCAGGACATTCATTTCTAACACGTATTTGTACCTAGGTAAATAATCTGAATACTTCTTCCACCTCTGATTTTGGACTCTGTAACTGTTTTTAAAACTTTAAAGGTCCCATGTCATGGCCATTTCGACAGATCATAATTCCATTGTTGAGGTCTACTAGAATAGATGTACATTGTTCAATGTTCCAAACTCACATTGGTTTCTCACAGCATCTCTGTATAGTATGTGTATTCACTCTCTGTCCTACACGGCTTGTTGGAGCTCCTAATCTCCCGCTGGTCCAAACAAAGTAGAAACAGCATCGTTCTTCAGTGCCCTACGCTGTACATATCCGGCATGAATCGCTGGAAGGTTTGGGAAGCTGTGTTTCGTGAAAGGCTGGCAGAGGGTGTAGCCATAGCTCTGGGCGTGGCTACTGGGTATCCCTACGTAGCGATACTCAGGAAGTAGGCTTGTTTGAGACAAGCGAGACCTGAGCAGACCTGCGCAGTTGCGATCAACGTCTTGCTAGTGCGTTGCATGATGGTTAGTCATTTTGTCCGACTTGCTCTGGAGTCCCGCCTACATGAGACGTTGAAATCTCGCGGGACAAAGACGCCCGCAGCCTTGAGAGCGAGGCGCGGCGAGGCGGCGCAGTTCCTCTCCACGGGCTGCGGAAGCGAAATGCTTGATGGGAAACGACTCGCTGGTATCTCGAGCTGAGCGCTCATTGGTGGTTTTTACCACGTGCTGCTGATGAAGCTCTCCCATTGGCTCGGCTAAAGTTTGTTGTTGTTTTGTGTCAGTTTTACGTCGCCACTTCCATTCAAATTTGTCATCATTGTTCCACAATGTTTATCATCATGAAATTAATATCCATATATTTTATACTATACTTGCACTGCTTACCGTTTCATACTTTATATATCTTAGCATATTCATACACACTGTTCATACTGCTCTCAGGCTGATATCTAGTGTATTAATACACACTGTTCATACTGCTCACAGGCTGATATCTAGTGTATTAATACACACTGTTCATACTGCTCACAGGCTGATATCTAGTGTATTCATACACACTGTTCATACTGCTCACAGGCTGATATCTAGTGTATTAATACACACTGTTCATACTGCTCACAGGCTGATATCTAGTGTATTAATACACACTGTTCATACTGCTCACAGGCTGATATCTAGTGTATTCATACACACTGTTCATACTGCTCACAGGCTGATATCTAGTGTATTAATACACACTGTTCATACTGCTCACAGGCTGATATCTAGTGTATTCATACACACTGTTCATACTGCTCTCAGGCTGATATCTAGTGTATTCATACACACTGTTCATACTGCTCTCAGGCTGATATGTAGTGTATTAATACACACTGTTCATACTGCTCTCAGGCTGATATCTAGTGTATTAATACACACTGTTCATACTGCTCTCAGGCTGATATGTAGTGTATTAATACACACTGTTCATACTGCTCTCAGGCTGATATCTAGTGTATTCATACACACTGTTCATACTGCTCTCAGGCTGATATGTAGTGTATTAATACACACTGTTCATACTGCTCACAGGCTGATATCTAGTGTATTCATACACACTGTTCATACTGCTCTCAGGCTGATATCTAGTGTATTCATACACACTGTTCATACTGCTCTCAGGCTGATATCTAGTGTATTAATACACACTGTTCATACTGCTCTCAGGCTGATATCTAGTGTATTCATACACACTGTTCATACTGCTCACAGGCTGATATCTAGTGTATTCATACCCCTCACTGTTTATTCATCATTCAATTCATTCTATCTTTTATTCTGTAGATTGTGTACATTACTTTTCACTTCACTGCTTGTTGCACCTGGTTAGAAGGTAAACTGCATGTCGTTGTCTCAGTACCTGTAATATGTGCAATAACAATAAAGTTGAATCTAATCTTGAGCAGGAACAAATGTATTTACTTAGTACATATCTGACATTAACGATTAAACACACGTGTGCATTCTTTATGAATGCAAACCGAGTCAAGCCGACTCCGGAGGTGGCAGTATGCACCTTCAAGCTGTTTGCAATCCGCCAAAAAACCGAGAGAAGAAGAAGAAGCCGACTCCGAGCTGTCCGACCTCAGGCGAGCTTTTTGAGACCTCCCCCGCTGCGATCGGCTATTCTCGTCTACTTTTGAGGCGAGCCGCAACGCGTCTCAAACAAACCTAATGAGAAATCTCTAACGAGGCGTTCTGGGGCAGCACAGACAGGTCTTTGCTGTGTTAGAGTTGTATTCGCTACAGGGTGTACTTTGAGGGTTTGTGACTCTGCGGACCGTTTACATGCATAAAAACCTTCATAACACAAGGGGACGGGTAATAACCAGAAAAGCATGACATGGGACCTTTAAGTTATTCTCTCTCCGTTGGTGCGTGGGGCTAATGCTAATAATGCTAATGCCAGCAAATACAATGGCGGCTTCACAAAACTGTTCCGAGTTTTACGGGCCGTGGTTTGCAATTCGCCCAGCCAATCAGAAACTAACTTCACAGAACTAAAAGTATGCTTTAAAAAGGTTTAATGAGATGATGGAATCAAAGCTGAACTGTATCACATAAAAAGGCACACATGCTGAAAACCCAACCCCAGCAGGGGGTCTGGGGGGATTCTCCCCAGGAGATTTTTAGAAATACAAACATATAAACGCATTCTGGTACACAGAAGAAAAGAAAAAAAAATCTATTATTACCCGACATTTTAATAATATTTTATGCCACTGTTTGTTTTTCACTTTGTTTCACCACAAGGGGACGGGTAATAACCGGAAAAGCATGACATGGGACCTTAAATGTTTGATATTTCCAGAGACCCTTTCAGACCACTGCTGGAGAACAGGGGGGGGGGGGGGGGGGGGGAGTTTTGTCACATTCCAATGGCCCATTACTAGTTTAGTGACCACGATATCCATTTGTTTTTTGTCCTTTGTTAGTGATTCACTCGTGGGGCTGACCGAGGAATAGACGCTTGTAGTTTGAGAGAAAACTTATAGAAAAGTCCAGATGCGATTGAAAAGTAAGTTTATTCCAAAAAAGGCAAAAATAAATAAACGTTTTTAAACAAACTATTTGTCATATAAACTGATACTTCAATGTTAAAGGCACAAGAACCAAGCTGTGACACTCCCAACCAGCAAGGTCTAAAAACTGTTTGCTTCAGTCAGCCGCACCAGTAGGCGCCTCTCCTTTTATGCTGCAGCATCTCGACCTGCAGGAGTAACACACTCAAGTTAAATAATAAATAATATTATACACCACAGAATCTCAGGCTATGTACTCTAAAAAGATAAAATAATATAATGTAAGGAAATGGCTCCGTTACATCCCCCTCTAGGGTAGAGGAAACCAACACACACCAGAATGGATTTGGTAATAATTATAATAGGGTTTAATAAATAACAATGAAGGTGTACAACAAGATGAAACAAAAAATAGCCTAAGCCAAACAAAGGAGCCAAAAGGGCGCAAATCTACTGCTAGAAACAGAAAGAGGACTGAGCCTAGTTGACACACCTGAGATCACTTCCAGTCAACACTAATTGGAAGGAGGCTGCAGGTAAACGCAGCTAACAAAGGGGAATCAAAACACGCTACTCTAAACACATAACAGAACACGCTACGCTAAACACATATCACCACACGCTACTCTCAACACATAACTAAACACCCCTAACACACAACACTAAACACAGTTCAGGAGAGTCAAACACAATCTACTAGCTTATGTCTGATGTGTCCACACAGGAGCAAGATGTGTGATAGCTGTCCCCAGGCTTTGTAGCGTCATCTCCAGCAGGTGTGCGCTGGGATGGCACGGGGATTGGAGCGCGTCGGGCCCGGCGTGCTCCAATCAGTATCTTCGGGGGCGGAACCAGGAGTTGGTATCCACTCACGTTGAAGCAACCACACAGCTCATTTACATGACAGGATAGCAAAACAGGATCAACAGGACCGGAGAGGCGACAGCCGTCACACTCCCCCTCCTTAAGACACAACCCCACAGGTTTTGTGAAACTACACACACTTTATCTAATAACACACCCACACGAATAACACCAACCAACGTGGACATGTCATCGGCCAACACACTCTCTGAGCCCTTTTATATGGTGGGTATCTAACCTGGTAGTCCCGCTCGATCAGAGCCCACTGCGTGAGCCGCTGGCGGTGCCGATACAGGCGAGTCCATAACATGAAGGGATCGTAGCAAATACACATCACAGTTAACCAAAAGCTAGATCCCACACAAATCTCAAGGTACCGTAAGACTAACAATAGACCGAAGATGACTAACTGAGCCCAGCAGACACTCTCGGATTACCGGGAGAGTCGGTCTGGCGGGAGGCGTGTCTGAGCCGGCGTGTTGCGCTGGTCTCGGAGAAGGGGAAGCCACATCTTCTGGCTTTTCCTCGGACACAGCTTCATCTGGAAGCATCGGCACAAACATAGTATCAGACAATGTCACATCTGAGTCAGTCTTACGCCCCTGTGCACATGTGACTGCACAACTAGGGAGTATTTATTACCTCAGGTGACCCTGCGGACTGAGGGCCGTCCATTACTTCCAGTGCAGGAGTCACCTTACCACCCGCAATATCATTTCCCATCAAGAATACTATACCTCGTATAGGTAATGCTGGACACACAGCAACAGGGAGAAAACTGGTGACTAATCTTGACTGCACATGTACAGTGTGTACGGGCCGTCGAACATAATTCATCTCAATGCCACATAGTATGGAGCCATAACCACAGGCTGACTGGTCAGAAAGTGGCAGCACAGAGGCAACGATCACAGACTGTGACCCTCCAGTGTCTCGCAGTATACGCACGGGTCTCTGATCGGCAGGCCTACCAGTTAAAGATATCAACCCATCAAATACGAAGGGCTTAAAACAGTCATCTATCTCGTCAGATGTAGGGTTATTAAGTGACTCTACTTTAATTAAACCGATGCCTTTCGGCTGGGACATATTTTGTGGCTGCGCCCTACGCTTCAGAGTCTCACAGTTTGAAATGACGTGTCCAGGCTGGTGACAGTAATAGCACTCTCTCTCCTCTTTTTCCACGTTATACACATTCGATGGCTGAGTGAAGGGTGCAGCTATCACCTGGCGGGGTTGATCAGTAAAACACGGAAAAAACACAGATTTGTGGGTAAGCACATGCTCGTCAGCCAACACAGCTGCAGCTGAGAGAGTATTCACTTTCTGCTCATTTAGGTACACCACGAGGCGCTCGGACAAACATTTCTTAAATTCTTCCATCAAGATTAATTCTCTCAGAGCAGTATAATCCACGGCTTTACAGGAAGCAATCCATTTCGCAAACATCATTCCCTTTTCTCTGGCAAACTCCACATGTGTTTGATTAGGACCCTTCCTATGGTATCTAAATGTCTGCCTGTAAGCTTCGGGTACGAGTTCATACACTCTGAGGATGGCAGTTTTAAAGGTGTCATAATCAAGACTTTCCTCCAAAGAAAGAGCAGCCACTGCTTCCTGAGCTCTCCCGTGAATTTTACATTGCACCAGGAGAGCCCACGATTCAGCCGGCCACCGCAGCGCTGCAGCAATGCGCTCAAATGCGCTCAAATGCGCCAAAATACGCATCCACTTCAGTCTCCCTAAAGGTTGGCACTAATGAGAGATGTTTATTCGTCAAAGGCAGGTGGATGAGGGCCTACGGCCGGGACAAAAGTGTCGGATGCGTGCAGTTGCGAGTCCAACTCCCGTTGCCTCCAGCTGAAGACGAGCGAGACAGACCTTTAGTTTAGCCCCCTCTCGGGACCCCACTGAGCTACCAGGGGATAGTGCTTTATGGCGAGGCGACGCGAGCGGTGGTGTAAACCGCCTGTCGTCCTCACTGTCCCCACCCTCTCCCTGAGCAGCTGAAGGCTCCGCCTCAAGCTTCTGCGTCTCCCAATCCTCCATTAATGCATCAGACAGTGCAGGCAGCACAAGATTACCCCGTTCCACCAACTCATCCACAATGACTGCCTTTAGATCCGCTTTTAATAACTGCTTTGCCCCAGTGAGACTGAAATGTTGAGCAATCTCTAACAGGTCTTCTTTACGACACTGATCTAGCTGCTTGACGGAAGGAATGATTAAAAAGGACTTCAAATTAAACGATGCCATACCCAGGTGAACTGCACTCAAGGTTTTAATCAACTGTTACCACCAAACCCACTTATAACCCCAGGATTCAGATGAATATATCCCGGACGAGCCCCCAAGAAAGTTACGTCCCCCTCTAGGGTAGAGGAAAACAACACACACCAGAATGGATTTGGTAATAATTATAATAGGGTTTAATAAATAACAATGAAGGTGTACAACAAGATGAAACAAAAAATAGCCTAAGCCAAACAAAGGAGCCAAAAGGGCGCAAATCTACTGCTAGAAACAGAAAGAGGACTCTAAAAATGAGCCTAGTTGACACACCTGAGATCACTTCCAGTCAACACTGATTGGAAGGAGGCTGCAGGTAAACGCAGCTAACAAAGGGGAACCAAAACACGCTACTCTAAACACATAACAGAACATGCTACGCTAAACACATATCACCACACGCTACTCTAAACACATAACTAAACACCCCTAACACACAACACTAAACACAGTTCAGGAGAATCAAATACAATCTACTAGCTTAAGTCTGATGTGCTCCAATCAGTATCTTCGGGGGCGGAACCAGGAGTTGGTAGCCACTCACGTTGAAGCAACCACACAGCTCATTTACATGACAGGATAGCAAAACAGGATCAACAGGACCGGAGAGGCGACAGCCGTCACATGCTCCTACAACTAGATTTGAAACAAAGAGAGTCACAGCCCTGTGTTGATTTAAGGGAGCTGTGGGGGGTGGTGAACGGTACATTGTCAATATTTGTTTAAAAATGTTTGCAGTCGCGAAAGCTCTAAGCCAATCGGACATGGACAAAAAAAAGGATCAGTCTATCTATGTGTCGATGGGGAACTAGAGACACCCCTCTGCCTTTACAGCCATGGTCCGGTCTGACCAGGGATGCGGGAAGTCAGTCAGAGTTGGGGGTGCGGCGTGTGGGTGCGGTGGGAGGGGGATTTTTTTTTAAATATTGAAGTTAAAAGCATTAATCTGGTGCACTTAGAGCAAAATTAAGAGATCTATGGATAACTGTTTTTCATTTATTCTCTCTGGCTGTCCATCTCATTATGTTCACATAAAAACTAGCTGTCAATAGGAATATAATTCAGAAGAATTATCATTTTATGCAAAAATCTGTCACAAAAAGAGGTTGCACATTTAAATTCAGGTGTTGTTATGGCAACGTCAGTGGCCAAACAGCCACATTTACTGCTGCAAATACGTTCAAACATGCTGTCGACACGCAGTGGCAACTATGCCACCATTTCAGCTGACTTTTCCTCAGAAATACTGTCACATAACATCCATATATTTCAGTGCTAGGTTGATGCTTAGCTAAGCTAACTATGAAACACTTTAACTGACAGGACTCAGGATCAACTGTGTACTGTAAGGTAGCTTCTAGCTTCATGTCGAACAATAAGTCAACATTTCCCAGAGAGCTTTCTTTGAAATCACCAGGTAACGCCAAAAAGCACAACATTTAGATTGTATGACAAAGTGTTTATTTAATATCTCTGGCTAGCTATCGCTAGTTGCTAACGGTTTAGCTTACCCCGCGATTCAAAGTAACGTCAACGTAGCTGTAATTTATGCTTTGCTTACATGTTCGCATAACTTGGAAGTTTACTGACATGTACATACCTTGTTCACCTGGCTCAGGTGGTGGCTCTGGGGTTGTTGTGTGAGCCACCACTTGAGAATTGTCATCTTTTTTAAGAAAAAATGTTCTTATGTCCATCTTCAAAAACTCTGAGTCCGACTGACAATTTAAACATTGTCACAGCTCACAGGATAGGTACCTGTCAGCCAATAAGACACGTTTATTTCCATGCAACTCTCTGGTTGGTCTGGTGTCTTGCCTCTGTTGCATTCACTGAACACGGGAAATTACAACTCTGCCATCCTCTCATGATGAGGTTCAGGTAAAGCATGGTTAATGTATTATATTATTGAGGGAGAATTGTCCGGGGCTACAGAAAAAACATTCGGGGCTTTGGTCCTGTATAATAACGTCATATTAAATGCAGTCATTTGGTCTTTAGCAACAGCTTGTGAGAGCAGTGCATTCATCGGTGTTCGTTTTAATGCTGCCAGTTTGTTGACGGCCTGTATGTTTCCCCTGCCTTTCGCCAGTTCTTAAATCCTCCTTTCACAAAACTCCCATCCCTGATCTTGTCTGCACTGACAAGCTTCTTTTCTATAGCAGATAAACAGAAGAAGCACACTGCATTATCACTTTCTCTTATTATTAAGTGAAGCTTTTTATTAACTGCTTATACTAAAACGCTAACTCAAAAATAGTAACTCTAACTTTTCTATTGATTTGTTGAGTGAACTTTTTGTCGTTGCAGTTACAACTCTCCGCCAACAGAGGTGGTGCAGCCCCATCTGCACCCTCCTTCCCGCGTCCCTGGGTCTGACAGCGCTTAGCTCTCTGCTGCAGAGAGGAAGAGAAGGTCCCTGCTCTAAACAAAGTAAAAAATCGTACATCCAAACGGAATAAATATAATTAATTATTATTAACGTTAAGTCTTGTTCATTGTTTTTCACTCTTATTAAATGTTTGATATTTCCGACACAGACCCTTTCATACCGGCAATGCGCGATAGAAGCAACAGGAACTGCGACAGCATAAATATGCAAATCCAAACCTACAGTTAAACTTTACTGCTGCAAGAGAGACTGCAGGGGGTTGGGAGATCACAGGGGGGTTGGGAGATCACAGGGGGGGATGAGAGACCACAGGGGGTTGGGAGATCACATGGGGGGTTGGGATATCACAGGGGGGGTGGTAGAGCTGTGGCTGATGGGCCATTAGGTGTGTAAACAAAGAGAGTCACACACAGCTGATCACCTGAGAGCTGCCGAGTTTAAAAAAACAACGGTCTGATTTTATCATTGCACAACAATGAACTCAATGTGTGATTGTTATAGCAGTAATATTAAACAGTAATAATACAGTAAACTATTAACACTGTAAATATCATTGTTTGCCCGTGGGGAGATGACGAGGCTCCATTCAAAATAAACCTCTTTTTAGTGAATTACTGAGTTTAGGCACGTTAATAAAGTTTTAATGAAGTTGACTACAGCAAATTCATGATTGTTAGTGCTTTCATGTCAATTCGGCGAACATATGATGCATTAAATGATCGTGAGGATGATGATTAAAAATCGTTTGTTTGAGCCGGGCTGGATTTCCTGATGAAAAAACAAACCGATTGTTTTTGTAGTTGTAGTACGCCAACGTGGATTAAACAACATTATTTTTGATCACTACATCATGCGGGGGGTTTTCCTTTCAGCGAGGGCCAACGCCGTGCCGATCACGGCCCCACTGTGGTAGGGATGCGAAAAATTAGGCGCTACATCTGTATGTTCATCACGTCTGTGGAGTTCACTTCCACCATCATGAAGTGCTTCGAGAGGCTAGTCATGAAGCAAATCAAATCCGTCCTCCCAGAGGATCTCCTCTGCTCTCTCTCCACCCAGCCCTCACCCATCTAGACACTAACAACTCTAATGTTAGAATGCTGTTCATAGACTTTAACTCAGTGTTCAACACCATCATCCCCCAGCAGCTGGTTTGTAAACTAACAAAAAATTGTCGGTCTAGAAGCAAGAACCGCATACGTCACGCTAACGTCGGAGGGGGGCGAGATTAACCTGAGCTAACAGTTAAAGGCAAGTACGGCAAATAAAAGTTGTAACAAACAGTAGTGCTGAGCAAAGTGACTAGAACACAACCACACACTAAAGTCAGGCAACACAACCCAGTCTCACATCTAAACGTGTAATAACTACGGTGGTCCACAACTTGGGACGTAGTATTTCTCCAAAAACGTTTTTTTTCACCATTCATTTCCAATGGCTGGCATCTATGTCACGTGATCTTCAAATTTCTCTCCGGATAAAAAAAAAAACATGGCCGACCTTCGTTTTATTCTCGGTGGAAAATGCCTATTTTAAAGTTAGTTTGTCCATTAAAATGCGTTTTGATGTCATTTGATGCAAGAAATATGAGTTGTTATTTCAGATGATGTGTGCAGTGGATGTACATGATCTTTAGTTTGCTAGTTATTATGAAGATTACTTCAGGAAATTGTGTCCATACAACATGTTCATTGTTACCAAGGTGGTTGCTAGGGACGCTGCTATCGATATTATTTCTGTTATGTTGTGTAACTGTTTAATGGTGTTATTTTTATTGCTACCCCCTTCCCCGTCAATTTATAGTGTTCGTCCACAGCGCAAACGTATTAGTTTAACAAAATCTGCATCTAAAATTGTGGCATAGATACGTTATGTTCCCCTGTGCAATTCTCCAGTCTCACATCTCACATCACATCGTCATTAGCAATACCGGAAACAGACATAGGCAAGATCCTCAGCTCGGTGGTTGGATGTTTTAGCCGCAATGCACGTTGGGAAATGGTGTTAATGCGATGTGAAATCCGAAAACATTTAAAAAAAAAAAAATAATACTTTATTCTGAGTGTGCTTGCTTTTCTCTTTGAAAGTCATCACATAACGGCATTGTAATACACGGTTCGCTGCATTAAATATTACATATCTGCCGTAGTTCTCTATTTATAGAGCCTTGATGAGAAGACTTTTAGACAAACAGGAAGAACTGCCGCCAAAACTGAAAACGTGACGTAGATCATAAATATATCATCAATTAAACAACATCTTACATTTCTTTTCACACAATACGTCTCCTTGCAGTATCAACCGTATGTCTACTAGCCAATGTTACGGTTAGCAGTGCGAATCCTATGTACAGCCGCAGGGACCTACTTATTCAAACATTAAGAAGCGATTTAAGTCTGTACCACTACCACATCTAGGGCAGTCAGATCACCTGTCCATCCTTTTAACCCCAGCATACACCCCTGTCAGGAGGAAAACTCAACCCACCACAAAGACTGTTAAAACATGGCCTGAAGGAGCTTCCTCGCAGCTACAGGATTGCTTCGAAAGGACTAACTGGGATATTTTTGAGGTTCAGGACTTGGAGGAGTACGCATCAACTGTACTCTACTATATACATAACTGTGTGAATAATGTGACTGTTGAAAAACATATTCAGAGATACCCCAACCAGAAGCCCTGGATGACGAAGGAGGTCAGAGCTCTCCTCAAGGGCCGAAACATTGCCTTCAGGTCTGGTGATAGTGCTCAATACAGTGCAGCTAGAGCCAACCTGAAGAGAGGCATCAGGGATGCCAAAGCAGCCTACAAGAGGAAGATTGAGGACCACTTCACCAGCAACGATCCACGGCGGGTGTGGCAAGGTATACAGCACATCACCAACTACAAGAACAATAACAGCACAACAGTTGACGGGGACGCCTCACTGGCAGAGGAACTTAATTGTTTCTTTGCTTTGAGGTCAATGCCGTAGAGACGGACACAACAACCTCACCAGCATCCAACATTCACACCCTCACTGTGCAGGAGCATGATGTGAGGCGTGTGCTCAGAGCGGTGAACCCGAGGAAAGCTGCAGGCCCTGATGGCGTGACGGGAAGGGTGTTGAAGGAGTGTGCAGACCAACTTACGGAGGTCTTCACAAAGATCTTCAACCGGTCACTCTCCAAATCCATAATCCCTTCGTGCCTAAAATCTGCCACAATCATCCCTCTGCCGAAAAAAACCATCATCTCCAGCCTCAACGACTACCGTCCGGTAGCACTCACACCGCTCATCATGAAGTGTTTCGAGAGGCTGGTCCTGCAGCACATCAAAACCCTTCTCCCACCCACCTTCGACCCGAATCAGTTTGCGTATAGAGCAAATAGGTCTACAGAGGATGCCATCGCCACTGTTCTTCACAGTTCACTGTCCCACCTTGAACACCATGGGAGCTTTGTGAGGATGCTCTTTGTTGATTACAGTTCTGTCTTTAATACAGTCATCCCGGGCAGATTGGTTTCCAAGCTATCTGACCTAGGATTTTCCCCAAACATCTGCCAATGGATTAAGGACTTCCTAACTAACCGTCCCCAGACAGTGAGAATAGGCCCTCACCTCTCCTCCGCCCTCACACTCAGCACCGGTTCACCACAGGGCTGTGTTTTGAGCCCCATGCTCTACTCCTTGTACACCTATGACTGTGCCCCCACTCACCCCACCAACACCATCGTCAAGTTCACGGACGACACAACCGTGGTTGGACTGATCACAAGAGGAGATGAGTCAGCCTACAGGGATGAAATCCAGAGACTGGCAGTGTGGTGTTCAGATAATAACCTTGTTCTGAACTCCATAAAAACAAAAGAACTCATTATAGACTTCAGGAAAAACAGCACAACACCAGATCCACTGTACATCAACGGCAACTGTGTGGAAAGGGTTCCCGCCTTCAGGTTCCTCGGCACACACATTGCTGAAGATCTATCCTGGTCTATCAACACCACAACATCTGTGAAAAAGGCCCAGCAGCGACTCCATCTCCTGAGGATCCTCAGGAAGAACAACCTGGAGGAGAAGCTTCTGGTGTCTTTGTACCGCTGCTCCATAGAGAGTGTGCTGGCATATTGCCTAACCACGTGGTGTGCCAGCTGCTCAGAAAAGGACAGGAAAGCCCTTCAGAGGGTCATCAACACAGCCCAGAAGGTCATCGGCTGCTCACTGCCTTCTCTGGAGGAACTCTTCAGCCAACGTTGCCTCAACAGTGCAGGCAAAATAATAGCAGACTCTTCACACCCCGGACACTTCCTGTTTGCTCTTCTGCCCTCCGGTAGACGCTACAGGTCAATTCAATCAAGGACAAACCCACTGAAAAACAGTTTCCAGAGGTATGGACTCGAGTCACATGACTTGGACTCGAGTCCGACTCGAGTCACCAATTTGATGACTTGAGACTCGACTTGACAAAATCACAAAACACTTGCGACTCGACTTGGACTTGAACACCAATGACTCGGGACTTGACTTGGACTTGAGCCTTCTGACTTGAGGTGACTTGATACTTTAATTCAGAGGCCTCCAACACGCCGATCGCGAGATGCCGCTAGAAGAGCAGACTCCCGTCGGGGAGAGCAGAATCTCCAGCCGCTCCTACTCTTGCTGTGAATCCATGCAGGGGCGGGGCGGGGCTTTATTTTGCTGAGCCACCATGCGGCCAATCATATGCGAGGACACACTAGGATCATACCATTATGTGAAAGAAGGGTGGGGGGCACAGCAGGTGTAGTGGTACAGGCCAGCTGCACAGAGCGACGGGGAGACGGATATAAATGCAAGTGCGTCGGGAAAAGTCAAGAAATGAGCGAAAACCGAAAAAAGAAGCAGCATCTGCTGCATTTCAGTGATATTGGAGAAAGCAAAGCTGAGTGCAGGATTTGTAAAATGAAAATAACCTTTTTTGGTTACCTTTATTTTGGTAACCACTCAGGATTTACTGTCAGTGGTGGGAGAAGTTCAGATCTTGTACTTGAGTACAAAAGTACCAGAGTGTAGGAATACTCGGTTACAATAAAAAGTCCTGCATTCAAAATGTTACAAGTAAAAGTACAAAAGTATTAGCATCAAAATATAGTTAAAGTACCACCTGCAGAGGGATCTAGATGCAGATGTTCTCTTCCCCATAGAGACGCCTGGCTGCACATTATCCCTTGCATAGAGATAGATTGTGGGTCCCTCACAACATGTTGTACACAGTCGAAATAAACATTCTGGTCACCTCAACATCAGGGATCTTATACATTAAACTCCTTCTGAATCAAACCGTCACGGTAGCCTTACCTTACTGATCCCTCTTAAATTAGAAAAACACACGTTACTTTACCAGCAGAGAGAAAATGGATTATTAAATTATTAATGTGACTAATAAAGAGCAGTTTGATTATTAAGTATTATTCTGTTGATCGATGTCATTACATTTGGTGAAAAACACATAATGACTTGTTTATGACTCGTTTTGTCAAAGTTTAGGACTTGGACTTGACTTGAACTTGCCCATCATGACTTGAGACTCGACTTGGACTTGAGCGCAAAGACTTGGGACTCGACTTGGACTTGAGCGCAAAGACTTGAGACTCGACTCGGACTTGCAAA
Organism: Pogonophryne albipinna; assembly: GCA_028583405.1. Classification (NCBI taxonomy): domain Eukaryota; kingdom Metazoa; phylum Chordata; class Actinopteri; order Perciformes; family Artedidraconidae; genus Pogonophryne; species Pogonophryne albipinna. Next base: position 30,977,126 of record CM053260.1, on the reverse strand, counting down.
ACAATGACTTGGTCCCACCTCTGACAGTTTCTACCCCAGAGCCATACGAGAACTGAACACCGTCAAACGCTGAACTGAACAGTTACAACTTGCAACTGCACTACTTTTTAATAGTTGTATTAACTTATTAACTGATCGACATCAGAGATGCAAAATATCATCCCTGTGTTTTTTATATTGTAAACTGTATTTAAATTATGTGCGGGCATGTATGCATGTTGGTATGGATGTGTGAGCATATGTTTATGTGTGTATATGTTTATAGATATATATTTATTCGTTTTATGTGGAAATGCACTGCGAGGATTGCTTTTTTAAATTTCGTTGTACCTGGTGCGATGACAATAAAGGAATTCTTCTTCTTCTTCAAACACTAATTCGGCTGACTTTTATATTTGATCCAATTGGTAGATAAGCTGTATTTACACCATAAAGGTGCAGAGCTGATATAAAGGGACACCTAGTGGTTAAAACATGTTATTGAATTTCATTATTTTTATTATTAGATATTAATAGGATCCCTATAAAGTATATTCATTACTTGTCATTCTCTACTAATAGTTAATTAAAGACTGTATATAATGACTAGTTTGCACATCCCTTTCAAGATTTCAAGATTTTCAAAGGTTTATTGACATATCATATAGGCCTACACAACTAGGGTGTAGTTATGCAATGAATGAAAAACTTGGGTCGCAGGTTCCTCAACAGTGCATTACAAGACATCTATCAATATGTGTGTACCTCCACCATTAAACTGTCATATTCTGCACATTTCTTATTCTATCTACATACATCTTATAAGAGTATAATACATATGTATAATATCAGTTAAAATAAGTGTTTCAACATACAGTAGTCAACATTGCTGGAGGTATACACACATATTGATAGATGTCTTGTAATGCACTGTTGAGGAACCTGCGACCCAAGTTTCGCTTTTCGTTTTTTTATAAATGTTTTCGATGTATTACATTTTATATTTATCGGATTCAGGACATTTACATTGTTACAGCAAAGGAAAGATAGAGAGGAAAAATGAATCACTATTAGATAAAAGGAATGCACATCATATTTAATATTAAAGGAAAAGTTATTACAAACAGCATGAAATTGTGTATTGTTGGAAATATTTTATAAGAAAATCAAAATCAACATTTGAATTTGAGTATGCACATTACTCCTGTATTAGCTGCTCTGAAGGGGCTCCCTATAAAACAAAGAATATAATAAATGTGCCTCCCAGCCTACAAAGCCCTCAATGGTCAGGCACCATGTTATCTTAAAGAGCTCATAACACACTACTGTCCCACTGGGGAAATGTGTATCAAGCTCCTCTTCTGTGGATCAGCTTCCAGTTTGGGTTCCGGAGGCAGACAACCTCTCCACATTTAAGAGCAGTGTTAAGACTCTCCTTTTCCATAGAGATTATAGTTAGGGCTTGCTCAGACTTACCTTTAACCAGCCCTAGGTATGCTAGGCTTTGACTTTGGAGGAACTTTCTTCTCTTTCTCTGCATGCTCTCATGTCCTCTCTATCTCCATCTCCGTACACTCATCTCCCAAAAATGCATGTTACTAACTCAGCATCCATGGCATCATCACTGCAGTCTCTCACCAGGCAGAGACTATTAAAGGGGCCCTATTCTACTTATTTTCAGCTTTATATGAGTATTTGTTGCTTCTAATGTGACATGTTTCCATGCTTCAATGTTCAAAAAAACTCCAGCAGACCATTTACATGCACACAAACCTAAATAACACACTACAGGAAAGGGAAAACCCATAGAGCTTAATAGGACCTCTTTAAAGGTTACGTCTGGATTGTGACAAGCAACACCTATTTCACGTCCATCTGTCCTGGGTGAGGGAATGCTCCGGTTTTGGGACAAAGTTAACATGGGATCACTCCGGTCATTGTGCGTACTTCGTCTCACTGGAATATTAACTGTCAGATTGAATACAACATAGACCCAATTTCTCCGGTCAATGACGGGAGAGTTTTGAAAGTGACAACACACTGTTCCACACATTTAAAAACACTTAAACAATTAAACAATGTTTACCCAGGATTCAGGCACCTTCCCTGGCTTGTAAAATGCGGTGATGCGCCCTGGAGGTATCAGACTATTTAAAACATGTATACCCAGGATTCAATCACTTTTCCTGGCTTGTAAAGTGCTGTGAAGCAGCCTGTTCTCTGGGTGCAGTCTGGGTGCAAGAGCCATGTGCTGCAAGGATCTCTCTGGGTGCGCTCTGTGAGTCTCACAACCCGCTTCTCTCTGACTGCTCTCTCCCTCTATTCACAGCACTTTTCCCCAGCTTTGAAAGACTTATTGCTGGGTGGAATAGCCATGTGCATCACCCTGGATCTCTGCCTATGTGCCTGTGAGTGTGAGACCCTGCTAACAGCAGTGACTCTGCTGTACTTATCTTCTTGTACATTTCATGAGTCAAATGTGGACGAAAAGGACAGTTTCCTGTACATATGACCGGCTGTTTATGCAGTCAAATGCGCATTGGAATTAAAACAGTTTAATGCACTTTTAACACTCATGTACCCACGATTCAAGCTGCTTTCCTGGGTTACAAAGTGCTGCGAAGCAGCCTGTCCTCTGGGTGCAGTCTGGGTGGGAGAGCCATGTGCTGCAAGGAGCTCTCTGTGTCACTGTGTGAGTCTCACACCCCGCTTCTCTCTGGGTGCTCTCCCTGTATTCACAGCACTTTCCCCCAGCTTTCAAAGACTCATTGCTGGGTAGAAAAGCCTTGTGCATCACCCTGGATCTCTGCATAGGTGGTTGTGAGTGTGAGACCCTGCTAACAGCAGTGAACCTGCTGCCAGCATTACGAACATATTAATCAGGTGTTTTAACACTTTTTTCCATGAAAATGATTTTTATTCACTATCATGGGGCTATATAAATCAAATTCCGGGTAATTCGGAGCACAATTGTACCTTTTACTATCTATGTATTTGTATTATATATTTTTGGGCTATAAAAGTGACATTTCTGGGTGACTTTGTCAGTTTATGGAGCTTATCCCACAATTCCTGGAGGTTCCAGGCCGAATTTGGGAGCTCATAGGCGGCCTGCCATGCGCCCCCACCCGTGGAAAGAAGAAAAAAGTAAAGAAAACGGTCAATTATATCTTAAAATAATAAAAAATGAAGTTTAATTTTTTTTAAAAGGGGCTCAAAAAAGCTCAACCCTTCGGCGCTTCGGGCCGAATCCCCGGACACTTTACAACGGCGAGGGGAATCCAAGCCTCCCCTTCTCCGTCAAAAAAATGCATTCATCATTTTCAAGCTACCGTCTGCACGAAATCGGAAACCCGGTTTTTGAGAGGACTCAGAAAAAAACCGGCTTTGTCAGTTCATGGAGGAATGTGTCCGCTCCATGCGTGCTCTGGCTCAGATACAATTGTTGCATGGAGACCCCCCAGCATGGTTCTTACCAAACTTTAAGTTTTTGAACTGGTCTCTGGAGGAATGTAAGGGGAATTGTCAGGGGACTCTATCCGCCTTATGAGACACTATTTTCGGATACATTTTCACCCCTTTTCTATGGTTTTCCAAAAAGTTAACTCAAACTTTTTCTGACTCTGGAGGAATGTAAGGAGAGTTGTCAGGGGACTCTACCCGCCTTATGAGACACTATTTTCGGATACATTTGCTGACTTTCACCCCTTTCTATGATTCTCCAAAAAGTGAACTTCGACTTCTTCTGAGTCTGGAGGAATGTAAGGGGAGTTGTCAGGGGACTCTATCCGCCTTATGAGACACTATTTTCGGATACATTTTTCCATTTTCTCCCCTTTTCTATGGTTCTCCAAAAAGTTAACTCGAACTTTTTCTGACTCTGGAGGAATGTAAGGAGAGTTGTCAGGGGACTCTATCCGCCTTATGAGACACTATTTTCGGATACATTTTTCCATTTTCATCCCTTTTCTATGGTTCTCCAAAAAGTGAACTTAGACTTTTTCTGAGTCTGGAGGAATGTAAGGAGAGTTGTCAGGGGACTCTATCCGCCTTATGAGACACTATTTTCGGATACTTTTTTCCATTTTCACCCCTTTTCTATGGTTCTCCAAAAAGTTAACTCAGACTTTTTCTGACTCTGGAGGAATGTAAGGAGAGTTGTCAGGGACTCTACCCGCCTTATGAGACACTATTTTCGGATACATTTTCTCACTTTCACCCCTTTTCTATGGATCTCCAAAAAGTGAACTCAGACTTTTTCTGACTGTGGAGGAATGCAAGGGAAGTTTGAGGGGACTCTACCCGCATTATGAGACACTATTTTCGGATACATTTTCTCACTTTCATCCCTTTTCTATGGATCTCCAAAAAGTGAACTCAGACCTGTTCTGACTGTGGAGGAATGCAAGGGGAGTTGACAGGGGACTCTTGCGGGCTCATGATGGTTTAAGGTGAAGAGGAACAAGCTGGATCATCTGCCGAGCCAGGCGGAGCTTCTCGCCACCATGGCGGCGGCTGAGAAGCGCATCCCTGATCTCCTTGACCTGATGGCTAGCAATCCGACCTCAATCACCCAGTACCTGCTATATGGCTATCTAACCCTCCATTGGAGCCTCCTGTATGGCCACCGTCCGGGTGTGTACGCAAACATGACCAACACTGAGGTCTTTGAGGCGGATAGAAGGGGCACTGCTGAGGGCTATATCATCCACGTGCAAGACTTTTGGCGAAGCACAGCTGGTGCTTACAGTAAAGTAGTTTAGCTGGTTTATGCGGTGGATAGGGATAAAAGAGGGCTTGTCGGGTCCTCAGAATGAATTCTTCCTTTTCACAACGGGGACGTACGCCTCCAAGAACCTGAACGCTCACTTGAAGAGGGCTTGGGCTGATGCTGGGCTAGAAACAGCCGTCACCTTCACAATCCTGCGCACTGCCCTGGCTGACATTATCAAGCATCACCAGGATCCAGAAAGCAGGTCGATTCTCGCCAGGTTTATGTGTCACGACGTAAACACTGCAGACCAGTTCTGCGCGAATACGCCTGGAATAAAGGAGGGATTGAAAATCCGCTCCATGTTCAGGGCGGCAGCAGCTGCAGCAGCATCATCAGAAGGAGGTCTACCGCCGTCAGATAACGCCAAAGAGGGCTCAGGGGCTGAGAGCAGCGATACATCTTCTTCAGGGCCGGTTGATACTCCTGAGGAGGGGGCAGGGGTCAACCTGTTTTCCCCGGTGCACCGTACAAGTTAGACGGCTAATATGGTCCCCGGGCCCCCGCTAATCATGTTTTTATTATGTATATTATGTATATTGTGTATATTGTTTTTGTAAAAGTCATGTGATAATTAAATAAATAATAAAACATTAATATAACCTTGAAGGTTCCCAGGGGCAGATACAGTGCCAGGTATCAGACTATTTAAACAATGTTTTCCCAGGATTCAGACACCTTCCCTGGCTTGTAAAATGCGATGATGCGCCCTGGAGGTATCAGACTATTTTAAACTACTTTTCCCCGCCTTTCAAACACTTATTCCTGGGTTTTAGCCTGTCATTATTCACGATATAATTTAACATTGACCCTCTCCTGAAAATGCACATATTCTGTGGATTTCCAGGAGAGGTTCAATGTTAAATGATATCGTGCAAAATGACAGGCTAAAACTCATTTAAAAACACTTTTCCCGACCATTTAAACATTATTTCTGGCTTGTAAAGTGCAGTGATGAGCCCTGGTAGTATCAGACTATTTAAAGGGTTACCGGGAGCATGAGAATATCCTCCACAGAAGGGGTGGTGGTGCCGTGAATAAGGCCGAATATGGATGCCGATGGGCGGACGGTAAAGCACCGCAAAATCCACCCCCCTTTTAGGGTTACCAGGGGCATGAGTTTCTGTAGGGTGTGATCATCTGGGTTTAGTCCGTGGGGGAGTGCTTAAGTCCGGGGGCCCGGGGACTCACGGTGTGCAAGGTTATGGAGGTGTCCATGTCAGGGACACATGCGGGAGGTCATTAGTCCGTCCTTTGGGGATCTTGGAGGGGCCACAGAGAGGTGATTTCCCCGGTCTCTGTCATGGATGTGTGAAATAACCTGAGTCCCCATTTCAGGGACACATGCTGGAGGTCTGTAGTCCGTCCTTTGGGGGTCTTGGAGGGGCCACAGAGTGGTGATTTCCCCGGTCTCTGTCCTGGATGTGTGAAATAACCTGAGTCCCCATTTCAGGGACACATGCTGGAGATCTCTAGTCCGTCCTTCGGGGCTCTGTGAGCCGGCAAAGAGAGGGGATTTACCCGTCGTCTCTCTTGGAAGTGTGAAATAAACAGAGTCCCCATTTCAGGGACACATGCTGGAGGTCTGTAGTCCGTCCTTTGGGGTTCTTGGAGGGGCCACAGAGAGGTGATTTCCCCGGTCTCTGTCCTGGATGTGTGACATAACCTGAGTCCCTATTTCAGGGACACATGCTGGATGTCTCTCTCCCGAGAGTGGACGTCCATTGCCTCTAAATAGGGGTAAAATTAGGTCTGTCACTTTGGGTAACCGCACCACTGTTGGACGTCTCCCGAGAGTGGACGTCCATTGTCTCTAAATAGGGAGAGGGATCCCTCCTCTGGTCTCCATAGGTTTCTTCCATTAATCCTCATTTAGGTTTTTATTGGCAGTAATTCATTGAACGCTGCAAGGATCAAAGGCCAGAGGGTGTCATGATGTACATGCTGTAAAGTCCCCTGAGACAAACGTATCATTTCAATCAATCAATCAATGTTTATTTATATAGCCCAATATCACAAATGTTACATTTGTCTCAGTGGACTTCACAGTTTGTACAGAATATCAGTATGACAATACGACACCCTATGTCCTTAGACCCTCAAATCGTACAAGGAAAAACTTCCAGAGAAAACCCACAGTTTAAAGGGGAACATGGGAGAAACCTCAGGGAGAGCAACAGAGGAGGGATCCCTCTCCCAGGACGGACAGACGGGCAATAGATGCCTTGTGTAAATTGAAAAGATAATACATTTGCAACATAAGTAGTCCAAATGTTTGGAAATGCATGTGTGTATAATAGGAAGATGAATCCACAAGGATATCCATCCAGGACCTATGATCCAGGACCACAGCCACGACTCAAGATCCAGGGCTCGCGATCCAGGACACAGGACCGCAGCAACAGGGTAATCCATGACTCCGGATCCCGGCGTATATAGAAAGAAGAAAGAAATTTGGGGAAGCTGGGTTAATCGGAACATGAGACAGGTATAGACAGAGAGAAGGAAGAAGTAAGATGTCCCCCGACAAACTAAGCCTATATCAGCAAAACTAGGGGCTGAATCTAATCAGCCCTAAATATAAGCTTTATCAAAAAGGAAGGTCTTAAGCGTACTCTTAAAAACAGATAGGCTGTCTGCCGTCCAAACACAAACTGGAAGCTGATTCCACAAAAGTGGAGCTTGATAAGAAAAGGCTCTGGCTCCCTTGTACTTTTAGAGACTCTAGGAACAACCAATAACCCTGCATTCTTGGAACGCAATGCCCTAGTAGGACAGTAGGGTATAATGAGTTATGTAAGGTAAGATGGCGCCTGCCCATTAAGGGCTTTGTAGGCGAGAAGAAGAATTTTAAATTCTATCCTGTGTTCTATAGGGAGCCAGTGTAAGGCAGCCAGAACAGGAGTAATGTGGTCCCTTTTCCTAACTCTGGTTAGTACACGAGCTGCAGCATTTTGAATCAGCTGAAGCGACTTGACTGACTTCTTGGTACACCCTGATAATAAGGAGTTACAATAATCCAGCCTTGAAGTAACAAATGCATGGACTAGTTTCTCTGCATCGTTTTGAGGCAAGCTATGCCTGATTTTTGCAATGTTACATAGATGGAAGTAGGCGGTCCTTGAGATTGATTTTATGTGGGCGTTAAAGGATAAATCCTGATCAAATATAACACCAAGATTCCTTACAGTCTCACTGGAGGCCAAATTAATGCCATCCATAGTTAGTATATCTTTAGATAATTTGTTTCGTAGATTTTTCGGGCCAAGTACAATAACTTCAGTTTTGGTCGTGTTTAACATCAAAGAGTTTAAGGTCATCCACGTTTTTAAGTCCTTGAGGCAGTCTTGAATTCTATTTAGATGATTAATTTCAACAGGCTTGATTGATAAATATAGTTGAGTATCATCCGCATAACAATGAAAATGTACAGAATGATTCCTTATAATATTGCCTAACGGAAGCATATATAATGTGAACAAAATAGATCCGAGCACTGAGCCCTGTGGCACTCCATGGCTAACTTTGGTTTGCGTGGAAGATTCATCGTTGACACGTACAAACTGAGAGCGTTCAGATAGATAGGACCTAAACCAGCCTTATGTGATGTTGGGTTATATAAATACAATTCGATTAAATTGATTGACACAGACAGACTTTCATTTGTCCACAATAGTGTAGGAACATAATGAATGAAATGTATTCAAATGTATAAGTGAGTTTTAAATGTCGCTAAAAGTTTAAAACTGATAACATATTGAGTGCCTGTCCTTTTGGTACTGTGTTCCAGACACCTGGTCAAATGTAAATGAAACTTGGCTCCTGGCGTGTACCAAGCACATAACAGATAAGCTGCTCTATGATAACCTTACCACTGTAACCTTGCTAAATGGCTAAATTATGATTGCGTAGGCAAACATCATGTCTGCCTGGCCTCAACCTTTATGTAACCGCTGTAAGTGACAAGGCCAAGGTTCCTGTGCCTCAGTCCTGTAACTAAAACACCAAAGTAACAACAGTGAGCACCATTGACTTCACTGGCACAAGAGATCTGTGGATACATAAGTCCATTAGTCATTCTCAGGGCCGTCCCTCCCGACAGGCCGATCATGCAGGCTGCATGGGGCCTCGCGCATGGAGCATCGCGCAGGGGGCCTCGCGCAGGGGGCCTCGCGCAGGGGGCCTCGCGCATGGCTTGTGCGCAGTTCTCCGTGCAGTTCACCGGTGAGCTGATTACATAGTTAGCCTTCCAATTTATACAATTATACTAACGAAAGGGTATACAATTGATGTAATGACCAAACATGTACTGAGTTGTATTGTGCCATACAATACAACCCCCCCCCCCCCTGTTGACGCTGGCGGCACAGAGGGCCTCGTGACTTTGCGTGGGGCCACAGATTGGGCAGGGGCGGCCCTGTAGGTGGATCATTTTGACTTGGTCATTTTAAAAGTAGCTCCCAATTTGAAGAAGTTGGGGCACCCCTGCTCTAAAGCAATGACTCCATGTCTGGCTGCACAATAACTGTTTTATTATCACTATCATCTCCTATCTTTGTAATCTCTTGTGTTTTTCCACTGCCTGTGAACACACACAGCAAACATGACTCATGAGGTGTGAAAATAAAAAAAGGTATAGAGTTCACCTCTAAGATTGGATAGAGTCTTCTTTCACACAGATTCCCAGATATCTGGAATAAAAGAAAAGGTGTTTGTAATAGTATTTATCATTCACCTTTGTAGTGGCCAATTGTCCAAAGAAAATTAATGTTCAAAGGCCACTTAGTCTATGAGGCGAATTCGAGTATTGACTCGCGTATATTCAAGAAATCAGATGCTCGTTCCATTCAGGTGCTTTAGTGAGTGGTTCAATGGATCAGCTGGCGGCTCACTGCCGACTTGCAACATTTGCACCGTATTTAAACAAATAAACAAACAAGATCCCTCGGTCATACGGATGTGTGCGGTCAAAAACGTTTTCCAACTTCCTCTCTAGACTTCCTGCTGTGTCATGCTGGCAGCGTCATTTATACCTGAGCACGCCCCTACAATTGCTTTCTATAAATAATAACAAAACATAAACTAGAGCTGTCCATAAGCAAGATGACACGTTACAAAAACAGTATAATAATAATTCATAGTTATTCGGCTCATTTAAGTTAAATTAAAGAATATTCAATTGGCTCAAAAAACCTTAATTCATTACCATAAAATAATGTGCCTAAATGGCTCTTACAACCTTCATTATGAGTTAGTTTAGTTTCTCAAGGAAATTTGATAAGAGCGTTTAATAAAGGATTAACGATTAAAGATATTTCTCATACAAACAGTCTGTCCCTTAGCGTGTGACTTCCCTGTCGGTGGCTCTCAAACTAAAAGTCCTTAGTCTCTACTGGAGAAATGCATCTTTGAAAACCTGGCTTACTAATTTCCTAAAAACATCCCTGTAGTTTTTATAAATGTTTTCGATGTATTACATTTTATATTTATCGGATTCAGAATACCTTTATTCATCCCACCGAGAGGACATTTACATTGTTACAGCAAAGGAAAGATAGAGAGGAAAAATGAATCACTATTAGATAAAAGGCATGCACATCATATTTAATATTAAAGGAAAAGTTATTACAAACAGCATGAAATTGTGTATTGTTGGAAATATTTTATAAGAAAATCAAAATCAACATTTGAATTTGAGTATGCACATTACTCCTGTATTAGCTGCTCTGAAGGGACTCCCTATAAAACAAAGAATATAATAAATGTGCCTCCCAGCCTACAAAGCCCTCAATGGTCAGGCACCATGTTATCTTAAAGAGCTCATAACACACTACTGTCCCACTGAGGAAATGTGTATCAAGCTCCTCTTCTGTGGATCAGCTTCCAGTTTGGGTTCCGGAGGCAGACACCCTCTCCACATTTAAGAGTTAAGACTTTCCTTTTCCATAGAGATTATAGTTAGGGCTTGCTCAGACTTACCTTTAACCAGCCCTAGGTATGCTAGGCTTTGACTTTGGAGGAACTTTCTTCTCTTTCTCTGCATGCTCTCATGTCCTCTCTATCTCCATCTCCGTACACTCATCTCCTAAAAATGCATGTTACTAACTCAGCATCCATGGCATCATCACTGCAGTCTCTCACCAGGCAGAGACTATTAAAGGGGCCCTATTCTACTTATTTTCAGCTTTATATGAGTATTTGTTGCTTCTAATGTGACATGTTTCCATGCTTCAATGTTCAAAAAAACTCCAGCCGACCATTTCCATGCACACAAACCTAAACAACACACTACAGGAAAGGGAAAACCCATAGAGCTTAATAGGACCTCTTTAAAGGTTACGTCTGGATTATGGCAAGCAACACCTATTTCACGTCCATCTGTCCTGGGAGAGGGATCCCTCCTCTGGTCTCCATAGGTTTCTTCCATTTTTCCTCATTCATTTAGGTTTTTATTGGCAGTAATTCATTGAACGCTGCAAGGATCAAAGGCCAGAGGGTGTCATGATGTACACGCTGTAAAGTCCCCTGAGACAAACTTATCATTTCAATCAATCAATCAATGTTTATTTATATAGCCCAATATCACAAATGTTACATTTGTCTCAGTGGACTTCACAGTTTGTACAGAATATCAGTATGACAATACGACACCCTCTGTCCTTAGACCCTCTGTCCTTAGACCCTCACATCGTACAAGGAAAAACTTCCGGAGAAAACCCACAGTTTTAAAGGGAAAAATGGGATAAACCTCAGGGAGAGCAACAGAGGAGGGATCCCTCTCCCAGGACGGACAGACGTGCAATAGATGCCGTGTGTAAATTGAAAAGATAATACATTTGCAACATAGGTAGTCCAAATGTTTGGAAATGCATGTGTGTATAATAGGAAGATGAATCCACGAGGATATCCATCCAGGACTTATGATCCAGGACCACAGCCACGACTCAAGATCCAGGGCTCGCGATGCAGGACACAGGACCGCAGGTTCATCCATGACTCCGGATCCCGGCGTATATAGAAAGAAGAAAGAAATTTGGGGAAGCTGGGTTAATCGGAACATGAGACAGGTATAGACAGAGAGAAGGAAGAAGTAAGATGTCCCCCGACAAACTAAGCCTATATCAGCAAAACTAGGGTCTGAATCTAATCAGCCCTAACTATAAGCTTTATCAAAAAGGAAGGTCTTAAGCGCACTCTTAAAAACGGATAGGGTGTCTGCCGCCCGAACACAAACTGGAAGCTGATTCCACAAATGTGGAGCTTGATAAGAAAAGGCTCTGGCTCCCATTGTACTTTTAGAGACTCTAGGAACAACCAACAACCCTGCATTCTTGGAACGCAATGCCCTAGTAGGACAGTAGGGTATAATGAGTTATTTAAAGGGGAAAGGAAACACCATTACAGCTTTAATATTCCGGTAGTTTATTCATTTTACAATGGATATTGATCGTAATATTTATTGTATATGATATTACTCGCCAAAAGAAAATTAATTATCCGCCGGCCGGGTGGGGAATTCCGGGACCAGGCCGCTGCCATTAGGGGAGTCCCAAATGGTGACGTCACTGTGTGGGTCCTCGCTCCGGGTATCCATACCGGATACCATATTTTTGCTTTTGAAAAGAGCATTACCTTGGTTTTATCCACATGTACCAGTGGTCAGTTGACATATATTTTGTATTATTTTCCAACACCTCATACATCTTGGCAATACCATCCATTGAACACCTAGTCCAGCAATACTAGCCTTTTTAGGGCTGTTTTCGACAGATGAGCGTGTGTATGCCAGTTTAATTAGTTGAGCTAGAGAACACCCCCAATTCTCCATTGTACGTCATAATAATAGCTACCATTTAGTTTGGACGCGATTGCGTTAATTAATAAGGTCACACTGTGTCAGTAAATACATGTGCGCTAGTAATCTGGTAGTGCTGCAATATTTACCTCTCTCTCGGCAGCTGAAGCAACTCGTTTGGTGGCTCGAACTTCACGTTTGTTGACACTGTCATTGTCTTGCGCGGCCGACGTGCTGGGACGATCGGTGTTCCCGACTGCATACGTTGAGAAATCGAATATTGTGGGAACAGATCCTGGCTTCAAATCCGATGTTTTGTATTGAACCAGGCATCCAGACTCATCAAACCTCATTTTGTGGACATAATCGTCATTTTTAAAGTGTTCGCTGCACACACGTGTGTTCTGATTCAGCGGCGGATCGGACCGTTTCATGGAAATAACCCATGCTTTGAGCAGCTTCTCATCCTTTAGTGGCAGCCTATGGAAATGTACTTCTTCCTTCTTCGTATAAAATCCATTTGTGCAGCCTGGGGCAATACAATACGCTCCTGACGACGACCGTTTTCTTTTGTTGTAAACTACTGGTGCATTGCATGCCATGTTGTTTGTTATTGAGCTTTGACCCAGGAAGCCGTACCCACACAGTGACGTCACTGGGAAAGTCCCGGAGCTTTGGAAGCGCCCATGGTCATTAGGCACGTATTTCAAAAAATAAATTTGCGTATCTCGATCGTTTACATTGGAAATAGACTAGATAAATACATTTCCTAATGGGAATATTGTCGCATGGAAAGCAGTTTGAAAAGTGTTTCCATTTCCCTTTAAGGTAAGATGGCGCCTGCCCATTAAGGGCTTTGTAGGCGAGAAGAGTAATTTTAAATTCTATCCTGTGTTCTATAGGGAGCCAGTGTAAGGCAGCCAGAACAGGAGTAATGTGGTCCCTTTTCCTAACTCTGGTTAGTACACGAGCTGCAGCATTTTGAATCAGCTGAAGCGACTTGACTGACTTCTTGGTACACCCTGATAATAAAGAGTTACAATAATCCAGCCTTGAAGTAACAAATGCATGGACTAGTTTCTCTGCATCGTTTTGAGGCAAGATATGCCTGATTTTTGCAATGTTACGTAGATGGAAGTAGGCGGTCCTTGAGATTGATTTTATGTGGGTGTTAAAGGATAAATCCTGATCAAATATAACACCAAGGGCCTTTCCGGTTATGGCGTTGGAGTGATCGGTCGCATTGGCGTTTGCTCCCTAATCCTTTTTCGCTTTTACACATATACACCCAGACGTCTGTTACTTTTCTTACTTGATTAGTCATTAGGAGTGCCTCAGTAACTTTTTCGTTGTTGAAATGAGTAAAACTCAAGGCAGTCGTGGCAAAAGTCAGCAACAAACTAAACTCTTCATCTCGCAAGATAAAGAGGCTAACAAGATGGCTACCAGTGCTTCGGAAGCTAGCGTGCAGCCGCTAACACTCGTTATGCTAGTCGGAGAGCTTGAGAAACTGCGTAAAGACGTAACAGGTGAACTTACCGCTTCCATGAACACCGCCCTGGCCCCATTCCAAGCCTCTCTTCAAAAGGTCACCGACACCGTGGCTACACATACTGCCACCATCACCGGAATGGAAACGGCTCTCAGCGCTCATTCAGATGGAATCACTACTCTGGAGCGAGAGGTGGCCGTATTGAAATCCAAGTTGGAGACCACTAATCAGGTGAATGACAGATTGCAGCTGGCGGTGGAAGACCTGGTTTCACGTTCCAAACGACAGAATCTCCGTGTGATTGGCATTCCAGAAGGAATGGAGGGGGATGATGCTCGTCTCTTCATGACTACACTGTTCAAGAAGATGGTCGGAGACCCTCAGCTGGATACCTTGGAGCTAGACCGTGCACATCGCAGTCTGGCTCCGAAACCACCGCAAGGTTCCCGGCCCCTCATTGTCCGCTTCCATAAATATGCCCAGAAGGAACGTGTGCTGCTGTGGGCTAGGAAATCCCGGGATGTCTCGTGCCAAGGTCATCCCATCAGGATCTTTGAAGATTTCAGCGCCACACTCGCCAAGAAGCGGGCCGCCTTTAACAAAGTGAAGTCGCAGCTCTACAAGGAGGGAATACGCTTCGGCTTACTCTACCCAGCCCGCCTGCGTGTTACTATTAATGGACAGACTCGCATTTTTGACTCCGCGGAAGAGGCAGAGCGTTTCCATCAGGTTCATAGCAGTAAGTGAATGATCAGGAGGACTCTGTCCACATACCCCCTCTGAATCTTGTTTTTCACTTAAGTTATTTTTATTTCTATAACCGAGCTGAAGCTACACGGACATGAACGTTAAATTAGACATTGCTTGCAGCTCCCTGCTAGGCCAATAGAGGTCACTGCTGTCTCGTTTATGGGGGTGTGGACTGGGGAATGACTGCAATTCAGCTGGAGTTGTATATGTGATAATTATACATTTTGAAGGGAAGCCAACTACACCGTAGTTAACCGGAGGTGTTCAGAAAATTTCCTGCGTGCTCATCTATGTTACAGGATGAGTTTAGGACAGGGGTCTCCAACACGTCGATCGCGAGCTACCGGTAGCTCGCGGGCAGCTTTTCAGTAGCTCGCCCCTCGATTATCGATTATAGCGTAGTAACGTTGCCTCTTGATTTTTCGATCGCGGCCGGACAATAAAGTGTTTTTATTTTAGAATTGTTTCTGTCACACAAATATAAAATTGGTCCGTGACGCAGAGATCAAGGAGCATAATGTGACAGCGGCACAGCGACACCACACATGGAGCAGTCTGCTTTATCCAGCAGCACCAGTCAGAACCAACAGCAGAATGACCCGCTCTGAATCAGGCCGCGTCGCTGCGGCTCAGAGACACACAGGGAGGGATTTGTGTTTTTGAAAAACACTCGTTATCGTCATGTCAGGTCTTTGGTGGATTTAATCAAGTCTTGGATTGCAGAGTATGAATGTCCTCTTGCTATTTTCAGTTGATAAATACGTGTGTAAAGTTTGTGAAGGCAGGAGGAAAGCTTCCGCGATCACCGTCTCCTCTCCGTTCCTCCAAACCCCGCCCCCTCCTGAAAATAACTAGCCTACTAATAAGAGTGACAGGCTGACAGTGACCTGATAGAAACTTTATTATTCACTTAATCACTGATTGAGATGATGAAGCTAACTTAATCTCATACATTCATGGGATTTATGTAACAGTAAGACAGAGAATGTAAGTTTGCACCCACATGCACTATTTTTGTTTTTATAATGCTGTTGTAAATACTCCTGTTGTCTACTGTGTTCAGACTCAAGTCATGTGTGTGATGCCACATTCAAGACATTCAGTGTCCTTTCTTTAACAGAAGACCGTTGCTAGAAGCTGCAGCTAGACTGCAGAAGTATTAGTTTTTTGTTTTTGAGGATGGAAAAATGTCACACACAGATATAGGGAGGCTAGACCTATACAATTGATTAATTATGGTTTATAATTTAATGTCAAGACGAAGAAGAAGAAAATATGTCTGAACTGTTCAGTGTCAATCCTGTGGAGATGGAGGTTATACATCTCGAAAATAATGTTCAGCTTAAGTCTCAGCAAAACTCACAAAATTTCTGGAGCCTTGTAGACCCAGAAAACTATAAGAACATTCACCAAGCAGCACTGAACACGTCTCCTTTATGTGGCTCTACATCCCTTTGTGAAGGAGCTTTTTCTGGCATGAATGTCATGAAATCTAAATACAGAACA
The DNA here is from genome assembly GCA_028583405.1 of Pogonophryne albipinna. NCBI lineage: Eukaryota > Metazoa > Chordata > Actinopteri > Perciformes > Artedidraconidae > Pogonophryne > Pogonophryne albipinna. The sequence goes on along the minus strand of CM053260.1, from coordinate 30,960,833 downwards.
AGACCGACTGATCAACATTTAAATGACTCTATTAGAGTGAACCTAAGTGGGTCCAGCATACACCTCTATGGTGGACTCCATGCAGCGCAGTCATCTCACTAACTGTAAAAAAGAGTGAATGCACTTATTTTACACGTGCCATAAGATGCTTGCAAGGTGGTGATTAAGGTGATGTATTTACTATGTTGTCCATATTAATATGTGAGAAATTGTCGTTTTCTTGGACCTTGATGTGAAGTTAAGATTTTAGATAATCTTTAGGTATTGCAATTTCACACAAAAGTAGCTTAATTCAACTGATGAGTGCTATGTGAATAAATGTAAGCGATGCGATGCAAGTAGCTCTTGGCCACTTTCATTTTTTCAAAGTAGCTCTCAGGTGGAGAAAGGTTGGAGACCCCTGGTTTAGGACAAGGTTGTAGGGATTTGTTAGAGATTCAGGCATCTGATCTCGTTGGGTTGTGTTTTTTGTGTGTGTTTTTTTCTTTCTCTTTCTTTCTCTTTTTTCTCAATACGGGAGGAACTTTTTTCTTTGGTGCCCATCTTTATAACACATTTGAAGTTGTTACCTTGCTCTGTGTTGTAGCCTACTGGCTAATTCATAATTTCATCATATTATTCCAAAGGCTGATATTGTGGCTCATGCTCTATGGCTGATATGAGACAGAGAGCTACGCCAGGATCAATCAGGTTTACAAGCTGGAATGTCAGAGGACTTGGCGGGCCTACTAAAAGAGCCAGAGTATTCTCACATCTTAAGGATATGACGACGGACATTGCTTTTCTGCAGGAGACCCACCTGCGTGTCTGTGACCACACCAGACTGCGGAAACCCTGGGTCGGACAAGTGTTCCACTGCAGCTTCAATAGCCGTTCCAGAGGTACAGCAATTTTACTACACAAACGACTGCAGTTCTCTTTAGAAAAGTGTATTTCTGATACAAATGGGCGTTACATTATAGTCGTGGGTGTATTGCTCCAAACTCCTGTTATTATGGTTTGCGTCTATGCCCCTAATTGGAGTTGTCCTAATTTTATGACGTCCTTATTCTCATTAATCCCATGCCTGGATTCACACCACCTTATTTTGGGGGGAGATCTTAACTTGGTTGTTAATCCTGCCCTTGATTTATCCATGCCAAAAAACCTAACCCCATCTAGTACAGCTAGAGCTCTTATGACACTTGTGGACCAAATTGGTTGTGTGGATACGTGGCGATTCAGCCACCCAACAGCAAAAGAGTTTTCATTCTATTCTCATGTTCATCAAACATATTCTCGCATTGATTATTTTTTTTTAGACAAAATACTCCTTCCTTCAGTGAAATGATGTGAATATTCAGCAATAGTCATATCAGACCATGCTCCCCTTTTATTAGACTTGGAATTGCTTCCTAAAAGTAGACAGCGCTCAAATTGGAGATTGAATACAGGGTTATTGTTTTATCTTCTAATAAATTCTGCGAATTTATTTCTGAGAAAATTAGGCTCTTTATCCTAAATAACAAATCTGACTCGACTTCTCCTTCCCTCCTGTGGGAAACCTGTAAAGCGGTAATTCGCGGTGATATTATCTCTTACAGTGCCAGGGAACATAAGCAGCAAATACAGAGACAACTTGAGCTGATGGAAGCAATTCTACAAATTGACAGACAGAACCCCTCTTCTCCTAGTCCCCCTCTTCTCCTAGTCCCGCTCTTCTCCTAGTCCCCCTCTTCTCCTAGTCCCCCTCTTCTCCTAGTCCCCTCTTCTCCTAGTCCCGCTCTTCTCCTAGTCCCGCTCTTCAGACGGAGAGACTCAAGCTCCAAACTGAATTTGATCTTATTTCCACAAACAAAGCAGAGTTTGTTTTAAGGCGCACAAAGAGTACCTATTATGAATATGGGGACAAGGCCAGCCGACTGCTAGCTCATCTTAATGAAAGAATTTTTGGATAATTTGGACTTCCCTATGATCAACGAAACAAGTAAAAGGAATCTAGATGCTCCACTCAGTTTAAAGGAGGTTACAGACAGTCTCAGATTAATACAGAATGGCAAGGCACCGGCCCGGACGGCTTCTCAGCTGACTTTTTAAAGAAATTCTCTGATCAACTGGCTCCCTTGCTATTAGATATGTTCAATGACTCCTTAGAGCGTGGTTCCCTTCCTCCAACCGTAACTCAAGCATCAATTTCACTCATTCCAAAGAAAAACAAAGATCCAGCAGAATGTAGCAGCTGGAGACCTGTTAGTTTGACTCTGACATAAAGCTATTAGCTAAGACCCTGGCTAGCCGTCTGGACCCTTGTCTACCAAACATTATTTTGGGTAATCAAACTGGCTTCATAAGGGGTAGACAGTTGTCCTCAAATATTTGTCGCCTCCTTAATATTATAATGTCTAAGTCTAGCACACAAGAGGCTGAAATGGTAATCTCTATGGATGCGGAGAAGGCTTTTGACCGAGTGGAGTGGGGTTATTTATTTTCAGCTCTTGACAAGTTTGGTTTTGGTCAAAGATATATTTCATGGATTCAATTGTTGTATAGTGCTCCTACAGCTAGTGTGACTACCAACTCCACTCAATCCAAATGTTTCCCCTTACAACGCGGTTGCCGCCAAGGCTGTCCCCTGTCGCCTTTACTGTTTGCAATTGCAATCGAGCCACTTTCCATCGTTCTTAGAAACTCACCAGCTTTTACAGGTATCTATAGGAATGGGGTTGAACACAGGGTTTCGCTGTACGCGGATGATTTGCTGCTCTATGTCTCGAACCCTACGGCCAGTATTAATGGGATTCTTGACGTTTTACAAACGTTTGGTTCCTTTTCGGGATACAAGTTGAACATCAGTAAGAGCGAATGCTTCCTTCTTAATCTTGCGGCAAAACAGATTCCGGCCCAGAGTCTGCCTTTTCATTTGGCCTCCTCTGGTTTCCGGTACCTGGGCATTAATATTTCGCATAGTCTCCCCTCACTTCATAAGCATAACGTTTTGAAGTTGGTGAAGGAGGTTAAATCTGACCTACAGCGCTGGAACTCTCTCCCTCTGTCGATTGTAGGTAGAATCAATTCAATCAAAATGAATGTGCTTCCCAGATTCTCATTCCTTTTTCAATGTTTACCATTATTCCTCCCCAAATCTTTTTTTAAGGACTTAGACAAGACTATTTCATCTTTTATTTGGTCAGGAAAGACCCCAAGGGTAAAATATTCTGTCCTACAAAGGGCTAAAGAAGACGGTGGCCTTGCTCTACCTAACCTTCTGGCATAATATTGGGCGGCCAATATTCAAAAGATTCACACTTGGCACAACTCCCCCATTACAGACTGGTGCCAGATGGAAGTGCGGTCTTGTGGCTCGATCTCTTTATCGTCGTTAATTTGTGCCCCCCTAAAATCATATCCTGCTAAATGCGTATCCAACCCAATTGTACAATCTACTGTAAAGATTTGGAGGCAATTTAGACGCCACTTTAAAATTGTTTCCCTTTCCCTGCTAATGCCGATTTGTAATAATCACATTTTTCTTCCTTCATCTCTTGACCCAGTTTTCTCTTTGTGGAAGGAGAAAGGGTTGGTTTATTTCAAACAACTTTTTGTTGATAACATTTTTGTCTCCTTTGATATTCTCAAGACTAAATTTGACCTTACAAACTCTCAGTTATTTAGATATTTTCAAATCCGGGACTTTGCTCGTCGTAACTTCCCCAATTTTCCTCATCAACCACCTAATTTTCTCGTTGATACAATTCTATTGACCCCTGTAGTACGTGGAGTCATTTCAGCCGTGGGGAAGTTAATCTTATCAGCATTATCATCTCCTTTAGCGACTAGGAACATCTGGGAGAAGGAGCTTGGGGTTACCTTTTCAGATGAATGGTGGCAGGGGGCCCTAGACAGAGTCAACTCTACTTCATCTTGCGCCAGACTGACACTGATACAGTTTAAGGTCCTACACAGATCACACCTGACCAAAGTTAGACTTAGCAAACTGTTTGACACAAGTGAGATGTGTGATAGATGCTCTCTCTCTCCGGCCAACCACACACACATGTTTTTCTCCTGTCCAAAGCTGGGTTCATTTTGGTCCTCTTTTTAGGACACTCTCGAAGGCCTTCAATAAGCCGGTGGTTCCTAGCCCTTCAATTTCTATTTTTGGTGTCCCTGAGGAATTCTCTAGTTTCACTAACAAGGAGAGCAATGTTATTGCTTTTGCTTCACTTGTAGCCCGCAGACGTATTTTACTGCAGTGGAAGGACCAGAAACCTCCATCTTCTCAGTCGTGGTTGAAAGACTTAATGTCTTTCTTATACTTAGAGAAGATTAAGTATAGTATAAGGGGATGCTCTGATAAATTTAGCAAAACCTGGGATCCTATTCTCTCTTTTGTTAATTCTATTCCTTCTTTAGGGGATTAGATAATTCTATTACTCATTAATGTACGCCGTAGCTACTATTTTGAGACTGGACGGTTATAATGCAATGATAAGTGATTGTCTCCTTTGACGTGTGAATGGTCATGCAGCCCAATGTGCATTGTGCAACACAGTGTTTCTTTGTATTTCTGTGCTTTTATGATATCCTCTTGTACTTTTTATTTACTTATTTTTGCTCCTCTTTTATATTGTATTGTGACGCTTTTCGGTATTGTTTTGTAGGGGGGTGGGGGGATGGTTACTATGCCATGTTTGTTGTAAAAATAAATGTAAAATCGGGTGATCTTATGTCAACAGTTTGTATGTTTTAAAATTGATGGCCCAATAAAAATACTTGTGAAAAAAAAATATATAACACCAAGATTCCTTACAGTCTCACTGGAGGCCAAATTAATGCCATCCATAGTTAGTATATCTTTAGATAATTTGTTTCGTAGATTCTTCGGGCCAAGTACAATAACTTCAGTTTTGGTCGTGTTTAACATCAAAAAGTTTAAGGTCATCCACGTTTTTAAGTCCTTGAGGCAGTCTTGAATTCTATTTGGATGATTAATTTCATCAGGCTTGATTGATAAATATAATTGAGTATCATCCGCATAACAATGAAAGTTTACAGAATGATTCCTTATAATATTGCCTAACCGAAGCATATATAATGTGAACAAAATAGGTCCGAGCACTGAGCCCTGTGGCACTCCATGGCTAACTTTGGTTTGCGTGGAAGATTCATCGTTGACACGTACAAACTGAGAGCGTTCAGATAGATTGGACCTAAACCAGCCTTAGGTGATGTTGGGCTATATAAATACAATTTGATTGAATTTATTGAATTGATTGACACAGACAGACTTTCATTTGTCCACAATAGTGTAGGAACATAATGAATGAAATGTATTCAAATGTAGAAGTGAGATTTAAATGTCGCTAAAAGTTTAAAACTGATAACATATTGAGTGCCTGTCCTTTTGGTACTGTGTTCCAGACACCTGGTCAAATGTAAATGAAACTTGGCTCCTGGCGTGTACCAAGCACATAACAGATAAGCTGCTCTCTGATAACCTTACCACTGTAACCTTGCTAAATGGCTAAATTATGATTGCGTAGGCAAACATCATGTCTGCCTGGCCTCAACCTTTATGTAACCGCTGTAAGTGACAAGGCCAAGGTTCCTGTGCCTCAGTCCTGTAACTAAAACACCAAAGTAACAACAGTGAGCACCATTGACTTCACTGGCACAAGAGATCTGTGGATACATAAGTCCATTAGTCATTCTCAGGGCCGTCCCTCCCGACAGGCCGATCATGCAGGCTGCATGGGGCCTCGCGCATGGAGCATCGCGCAGGGGGCCTCGCGCAGGGGGCCTCGCGCAGGGGGCCTCGCGCAGGGGGCCTCGCGCAGGGGGCCTCGCGCAGGGGGCCTCGCGCATGGCTTGTGCGCAGTTCTCCGTGCAGTTCACCGGTGAGCTGATTACATAGTTAGCCTTCCAATTTATACAATTATACTAACGAAAGGGTATACAATTGATGTAATGACCAAACATGTACTGAGTTGTATTGTGCCATACAATACAACCCCCCCCCCCTGTTGACGCTGGCGGCACAGAGGGCCTCGTGACTTTGCGTGGGGCCACAGATTGGGCAGGGGCGGCCCTGTAGGTAGATCATTTTGACTTGGTCATTTTAAAAGTAGCTCCCAATTTGAAAAAGTTTGGGCACCCCTACCCCATGTCTGGCTGCACAATAACTGTTTTATTATCACTATCATCTCCTATCTTTGTAATCTCTTGTGTTTTTCCACTGCCTGTGAACACACACAGCAAACATGACTCATGAGGTGTGAAAATAAAAAAAGTTATAGAGTTCACCTCTAAGATTGGATAGAGTCTTCTTTCACACAGATTCCCAGATATCTGGAATAAAAGAAAAGGTGTTTGTAATAGTATTTATCATTCACCTTTGTAGTGGCCAATTGTCCAAAGAAAATTAATGTTCAAAGGCCACTTAGTCTATGAGGCGAATTCGAGCATTGACTCGCGTATATTCAAGAAATCAGATGCTCGTTCCATTCAGGTGCTTTAGTGAGTGGTTCAATGGATCAGCTGGATGGACAACACGCCACTATGACACAAAACACAGAGTGTTTGACCAAACGTTCCCTCTCAACTCAGAACTGAGCTCACAACAACTAAATATCGTTCCAGCGCAGGCTAACCGAGGCTAACCAATGAGCTAACCGAGGCTAACCAATGAGCTAACAGAGGCTAACCAATGAGCTAACCGAGGCAACCAATGAGCTAACTGAGGCTAACCAATGAGCTAACCGAGGCTAACCAATGAGCTAACCGAGGCAACCAATGAGCTAACTGAGGCTAACCAATGAGCTAACCGAGGCTAACCAATGAGCTAACCGAGGCTAACCAATGAGCTAACCGAGGCTAACCAATGAGCACCTGCATGTGTGTGAGAATGGCCCTGACACCATTTCAGCCCAGATCTAAACTCCTGGCAGGACAATAAGCTGCAGCTCAATTCTCCCACTGAACAGAACAAAGTGAGAGAGGGTCTGCAATATAAGAGGGACAGAAAGAGAACCTTTAAAGCTGTTCAATTGTTATGATGTAAAGACTGATATGTTCTATAGTCGTCTGAAACTGTTAAGTCATGATGTGAAACGGTTAACAAAGAGAAAGGGAAACTCAAGCTGCTGCTACACTTTATTTTATTTATCTAAAATTAAGCACTTTTAAGATGCACACATTTTCAAAAGCTATTTTATTTATTTTCTCTATTTTATTTGTAAATGCAGCCCGAGAGGAACATCACACATATCCACAGTATTTACTATATATCTGTAGAGTTCAATGTTAATAGACAATAAGTATAGTTGTTTTTTAATTGTACTTTCTTTATTTGATTGGCAGTCAGTTGTTGACATGCACACGTTGATAAAGCTACAGCTACTTCAATATCACACTAATTCATAAAGCAAGTCAGACATGTTGATGTTCCGGACCTTTGCATGGGGACATTTTGTCTAACTGGACCTCGTTACATTTTTGTTGAATACCCGTGCTGTAGGAGGTCGGAACGAAACCGCGGCGCGGACTGACCCAGTGGAATCCCGGGGTAACAGCCCTGTTGGAGGCTGTGCTCCAACAGGGCTGTTACAGTGTGTTGACCGTGTGTTGACCTTGGAGGCAGTGCTCCAACAGGGCTGTTACAGTGTGTTGACCGTGTGCTGACCTTGGAGGCAGTGCTCCAACAGGGCTGGTACAGTGTGTTGACCGTGTGCTGACCTTGGAGGCAGTGCTCCAACAGGGCTGTTACAGTGTGTTGACCGTGTGCTGACCTTGGAGGCAGTGCTCCAACAGGGCTGTTACAGTGTGTTGACCGTGTGCTGACCTTGGAGGCAGTGCTCCAACAGGGCTGTTACAGTATGTTGACCATGTGCTGACCTTGGAGGCAGTGCTCCAACAGGGCTGTTACAGTATGTTGACCAGCGACGTGCGGTCAGGGGAGGCTTGTCATTCTCCAATGTAACGGAAAAAAAGAATAATAATACAAATAATAATAATAATAAAATGTGTCCACTGATCTGTGTTATAGTAAAAATCGGCTAATTTGACGAGCTCCGCTACAACTACGGGCAGCGAAGAGGAGTGAGGCAGGGACGAGCTCTGCCTCTCGTAAGCCCACAGTAACTTGATGGAGCACGGGCACTAATTTAGCGCGGGCACTTATTTTGTGAGCGCGCTCAAGCCAGTTACTGTGTGGTGAGGTGAGGCACAGATGAGCTCTGCCTCAACTCAGAATGCGTCACCCCACAGAAACTGGCTGGAAAGCGGGCCCTAAGCGCATGCCTGCACCATCTCACTGTATGTCACCAATGTAATGTTTGTAGATCCCTTTATTACATTTATCCTCGCCATCCATAGTCTCTAAATAACTTATTTCACGTATATATGATATTTAGGCTCGCTGGTCTCATCATACAACGGCAATGAAAAAAGCACCAGGGGAGGCAGCCACAACCTCTGCCGCACTGAAGGGGGCGCAAGTGAGCCCACAGGTTCTTGTTGCTACGGTTATTCTACGCAGAGAAGGTAGACGAAAACATTAACAACAAGCTAGGCTTTTGAAACTAGAGGAAGATAAGGAGGACTTTTACAAAAAAGTAATAAAGATTGTTGTCCAGAGGGAGAGCATGGACTTCATCTTCAAGTCAAGGTAAGACCACATTTGTAATGAAAATTGGATCTTACTAAGAGAGAACAATCCAATATTTAGATGTTGGGTATCCTTTTGTTGAACAGTCTGTTTAAAATGAATCGAAGCATCAGACTAAAAAAGCTTTTGAAAATAACAGAATATTTCGATTAAAGGTGGGGTATCTAAGTTTGAGAAACCGGCACGATATACACTTTTTGTTATATTCCATGGAATGCTCTTAACATCCCGATAGCAATGAATATCTTAAGTGCTTTGACAAAAAATACATAAAAACATTTCATCTGTGGAAGCCGTAGAACTGTAAAAAGCACGACCACTCATTTTAGCCGGCCCGGCTAAAATAACCTGCCTGTCAGCCTTCCATCTGTGCACAAACTTATCTCGTGCCCTCATTGGTCATGTGCGCGTTCGTGTGTGTTGGAGGAGGGGCTGTGTATTTTCAAATTCTAGCGCACTCGAGCTAGTTTCTCCAAAATTACCTACCCCGCCACCTTTAAGGTCAAAATATATAATATTTGTAAATCTGACTCTGAAAGAGTCAGTGCCTCACCAGCCATGAACCTCACCGCACGTCACTGATGTTGACCGTGTGCTGACCTTGGAGGCAGTGCTCCAACAGGGCTGTTACAGTATGTTGACCGTGTGTTGACCTTGGAGGCAGTGCTCCAACAGGGCTGTTACAGTATGTTGACCGTGTGTTGACCTTGGAGGCAGTGCTCCAACAGGGCTGTTACAGTATGTTGACCGTGTGCTGACCTTGGAGGCAGTGCTCCAACAGGGCTGTTTACAGTGTGTTGGAGTCTGCAGCAGTGTGTGGGAGCTGTAGTCTCCTCCAACACACACTGCTCTGCTGCCGTACAGAGAGTTCCCTCCACACTTTTCGGCCCAGTGTGTTCGCAATTCCACCTTTTGTCACAAAGGGGGCGTGTCCCTCTTGGTTGAAAAGGGGCGGGTCCCCTCCAGCAGCATCTATATAACTCCAGAGCCAGACTCTCTCCCTGCTTCTGGTTCTGGTTCTGCTTCTGGTTCTGCTTCTGGTTCTGGTTCTCGTTATGTTGCATCGTGCTTCCAGAGCTACTGAATCTACTATCAGAGAATCTTCTGAGTCCGTCGAAGCTTCTTCATTTCCCGCTGTCTCTCTCTGGAGGATCACCTGAAGGTAAGAAGACTCTCGCAGAGTTACACAGATCCAGAAAGGGGTTTATTGATACCGGGTAGAAACCAGAACCACGGTGTAGTGAGTTTGTAATATTCTAAATAAAGCCGATGTATTAAAGAAGACTAAATATAAATCACTCAGTGTATGCTTTATTTAAAATATTTTACCTTAAATTGCAGTTTTTGTCAATATAGTCTGGTGTCTATTTAGAGATACGGCTTCAGTCTAGAAACAAGGTAAAGCTGGAAAATAATTATAACTTTTTGTTCTAGTTTTCTAAAATACGGTCCGCTATATTTATGATATTTTCACAGATATAACTTTGTTTTAAACCGGTAAAATTAGCCGTTATTCAGACACCAGACTCCATTGATAAAAACTGTGATATTACCCGACTGAATAAAAGAGTTGTTGGTGTACGACTAACTTGATTAGTTAATTATTTAGTGTTTTGGTGTGAATTTAAACGGTTCGCTCAGATTCATTAAAGTCACACAATAACTAACTAATAAAGTTATCCGAACAGCAGCAGCTCCTGTGTTTTGTGAAGTTAAAATGCAGTTTTTATCAATGGAGTCAGGTAAAGCAATGAAAATATCGTGAATATAGCGAAAACTTTATTAAATAGATTTTCCTTTAAAGACTAAAACAGGTCCGCTAGATTTATAATATGTCCACAGCTTTATCTTGCTGTCAGACAGGATCTGAAGCTGTTACATCTCTTTAAAGACACCAGACTCCATTCAGCACTGCACACTGAGCTGCTGCTGTTCGGGTAACTTTTCGCCCTCCCATGCCACCCTGGCATGACCTCTTGCCCCCCCTTTGCCACCCCATGTAAAATGTTCTAGAACCGCCACTGACCCGAACTAGCCTGAAGCTCCGGTGTTAAAATGCTGTTTCTGTAACCGGAGTCTGGTTTCTCTGAAGAACGGCTTCTGTTGCTGTTTTAAACCAAGCTATAGGTGTGGAAATATTCTAAATAACGTAAATGACGTATTTTAGAAAACCACAACTAAAATCCACGTGTGTAAAGTGTTTGCTTTATTTCGAATATTTTCACAGCTTTACCTTATTTCTAGACAGGGATCTGAAGCTGTTATCGCTCTCTTTAAAGACACCAGAGTCCATTGAATACAACAGCATTTCTACTTCACAGAACACACAACAGCGCCTGGTCCATCTCTTCCTCAAACTGTCAGCTGTGTATATACAGTATTTACTACACTCAGGGCCGGCCCTTGGCACTGGCAGTATAGGCGAAACCTAAGGGCGCATCAACCCATGGGGGGCGCCGAATATTGGGGGAAAGAAAAAAAGAAGAAATGTTTTAGTTTAATTTTTAAATGCAACAAAATCAGGTAAATTGAAATGCCGGGCTGCGGGGGGGAGGAGCGAGGGGGCGGGTCAAGTGTCATTTTTAATGTGGAAGTAGATTACAGCCCTCTCTTCACTTGATTAGGACAGCTCCCTCTGCTGTAATTAATGTAAATTACAGTAAAAAACAGAGGTTTGTGTGAAATAGTTATTTTTCTAGAAATAATGGTTTTTGTGTGCAATTGGTTTTAATTTTGTATTTGTGTTAATTTAAGCTAAAATCTTGCCTAGGGCAGCTAATTGGTCAGGGCCGGCCCTGTATACACAGCAGGGGTGTAGTGCTGCCTTCAGAAATTGCAGTAGGAGCAGTACACATGCTGCGTTTTTTGAATAGCAAAATATGTCCATATGTTTCTGTTTTGGTGGTCGTGCCGCAACCGTGTGCGTGCGTGCATGCCCGAGTCATAGGTGCGCTCCTGCACTACACCCCTGTATATAGTAGTATATATTAGTGTTGTAGTACTCAAGACCGTTCTTACGTCGAGACCACGGCTGTTGCTGGGGATGTGATTGGATGTAAAACGCCCTGTTTAAAAAATTCAACCAATGACGTGACTTCACGTGACTCCGAATCTTTGCCCTCATGAGCCCCAATGTTTGTAAACACGGCACTGGTCTGTACCGGCTGCTGCCCCCCCACCTCTGCCACCCCGTTCACACTCACCCAAACGCTCTTGCAGTGAGTGAGTGAGTGAGTGAGTGAGAGAGAGAGAGAGAGAGAGAGAGAGATTTTATTTAGATTTTTCAAACCACTTTTATTCACAATGATTCACCAAACAAACAAACAAACAAACAGACTAGGGCTGTCAAGTTAACGCGTTAATAACATTGCCACTAATTATTTTAACGCGATTAACACATGTGTATTTTTTGTCCTCGGCCACCCCGTAGATTCAGAGCGCATCGAGTTTAAAATACCATCTACAAGCTGATGCTGACAACCCCGCTCCTGCCGTCCGCTTGCGGCAGACCACACTTCCACACTCACCGGCAGGCACCGACTGGCCATCGGGAGGACCAGGAGGGTGTGTGTATGTGTGGCGCGAGCGAGCGAGAGAGAACGGGCACACCTTACGTCAGGGGTGTCAAACTCAAATACACAGTGGGCCAACATTTTAAAATGGGTACTAGTCGAGGGCCGGACTGGTTCAATGTTTATTGCAAAACGTATTGAAATGAACTTATTGCACATATTAAACCTGGAACTAACAAAGCTTAAATTATTGCCTATAAAAACAACATTAAACATTAAATAATCAGTTGCATTCATTTCTTATGGCTCTATCTGCAGCTTTTCCAGAGTCATTTCTTATGATTACATTTTCCCACAGGCCAACAACAGCTTCAAAAAAACTATTTCCCTCAAAGAACAAACCAAACATGCCCTGTTGTCGTGAGAGAGAAAGTGCAGAAGGAAGCATCCATTAAACTCAGTGTGCTGCTCTGTGATGCTAGTTCAGATACTTGGCATCTCATCTTGGGTGCAAGGTCATCAATGTTTGGGCTCAGGCTCTGAGCTGAGGAGACCCTCAGGATGGAGTGAAGGTGTGCGTGCAATATACCGGCGGACCAGATCTAATAGGAATTAGAAATTATCCTGCGGGCCGAAATTAAATCCACCAAGGGCCTGATTTGGCCCCCGGGCCTTGAGTTGTATTGTTGTTGTTAGCATCTGGTGCTTGCTAGTTGCGCTAACGGATATAAGGAGCTGTTTCAATGAAAACAGAGGAGCGACATTTCGCCGTCAACTGCGCCGAGCACTTGACTTTATGCAGGTAGCCAGACAGTGGGACATTGTACGAAAGATAGTGCGCGCAACATGATTGCAGCGTCCAGGCAGCTCCCGTTCGAGCATATGCCTTGAGTTGCACATAGCTCCAACGATCCATCATAGTGTGTCTCCACACACACACACACACACACACACACACACACACACACACACACACACACACACACACACACACACACACACACACACACACACACACACACACAATTGTATGAGAGGTTCCAGGTTGAATTGAGGCGGATATTTGTAATGTTCAGAGGTTGTTATGTTTAATATTCATGATAATATTTGTCATTGATCAAATGATAATAAACACACATTTGCATAAACCATATTTGTCCACTCATGTTGATAAGAGTATTAAAAACTTGAAAAATATCCCTCTAAGGAACATTTAGAACAGATAAAAAGTGTGCGATTAATTTGCGATTAATCGCGATTAACTATTGTAATCGACTGACAGCCCTAGTTATAATAAACATACATACTGTATGTTAAATGGATATATCCGCCTTCTTTCATTTATCTTTCCATTGCCACAACAATATACATAAAGAAATGGCATATTTTGGACATAGTTCGAATGGTGATTAATCATGATTAATTAATTTTTAAACTGTGATTAATCTGATTAAAAATTGTAATTGTTCGACAGCCCTAAAACAGACACATTATCACCAAATAATAAACGGTTTTGTTTGACATGGTGCTAAACTTAAAATCAGTAACATTGTTCAACTTTAACAAAAAAACATCAAAACTGAGATCAGGAAAACATAGCATCTCCGGAAAAGAGTCATTGTCATTTGTAAACTTCAGTCCGTTACAGTGAGCAGTTATCAGTGCCAGCTCTGATTGGCTGAGCTGCTGTTTCCAGCTCTGATTGGCTGAGCTGCTGTTTCCAGCTCTGATTGGCTGAGCTGCTGTTTCCAGCTCTGACTGGCTGAGCTGCTGTTTCCAGCTCTGCAGCAGGAGGCTGACCACCCGGACTGACCTGAGGCTCAGACGTGAGGCCAGGCCTGCAGCGTTGTCCAGACGGGGGCCACACACCTCCACCACCTGGCCCAGCGTGAGGATCCTCTCTTCACAGAGTCTCTGTTGTAGAGAAGGCCCCACACCTTTAAGAGACCTCCATAGAAACCCGAGAGATTGTTCAATTGTAATCCATTCAGGCCCATTAGGAACAGCGACTCAGTCAGACCCAGCCTAACACAGCGCTCCAACAAGGCCCGAGCTACGGGTCTCCAGACCAGGCCAGCAGGTCCAGTCAGGAACCTCTGGACGAACCGGAGCCTGAAGGCAGCCCCTCTGCTTGCCAAACCCTGCTCGAAAAATGGAAACCCACTGCCATCGCAATATGCAGGCAGTGGACAACCTGCACTCGACCCCCCAATTACTCCGCCCCCCCGACGTTTGTAAAATAGCCGGACCCCCCGGGGGTCTCCCGGGGTTCTGGAAAATACCAAGTCCCGCCCCCCAGCGACCCCCCCCATTTTAGGGGCCAATTAACGCGTTATGCCCATAGACTGTATATATAAATGGACGTAGTGTCCGTGACGTCACCCATAGGATTCTGCAGAGTTGCCGTGAAGCCCTTAGTAGTCGGAGTCGGCCACTAACGGCTTGACAGCAACATCAGAGTCTAATCCCGCCTGCGCCAAATAAGGGCAAAGAGGCGGGACCTGCTGCCTCCGAACTGGAAGTAAACAGAGCTAGCTCAGGCTAAGAAGCTAAGCTAACATGAAATACATGCATACCAAGTTACTGCTAACAGTGTAGTTCCCCTATATAAACGTTACATTCATAATCAAATGAGACAATCTGCAAGAGAATTAGCTATATTTTGTTATTCTTAATGCTTGTCATTCACACGTTAAGAAAAGAAGTACCGATACAGAGCAGAACAATTGTGGCGATGTTCAGCTTAATAAGCCTTGTTCAACATAATTTATTTAGCTAATACTACAGCAGGCGAACCAAGTCTGCGTTTCGCTACATTCCTTGATCTCCAGTTATAACGACGGACTCCACCACCCGGACCTAACGGAGCCGCAGGGGGCTAGCTCCGGGACGCCGGCTGGAGCTAGCCCCCTGCGGCTCCGTTAGCTCCGGCGGCCACCACTGGGATAATTGGGTCCCCTATTAACATTTCCTCCCGTTTAGCATTATGGGCGTCATAGCCATAGACTATAAAAGTCTTACCCAAGGCTGAATCATAAACTAAAATGTATATGTATGTATAAAGGGTTACGTCCTTAGCTGGCTAATAAGTAACAAGCTAAGCTACCAAGCACACAAACACCTGCGAACGGGGTTAACATGTATAATATTATCATTTTAGACTTCTTGGAAGTTCTGTTAGTACATTCAAGCGCACAGCACGACATTTGAATTGTCTGGTATTTGTAACAATATTCCCTAAAAGGCACAATCACCACGAACACGGCTAAAGCTAAACGGTCAAGTACAGTACTATGACTAACTAACGTTGTAGCCTCTATGGTTGTAGCCTAGCAGAGTGGACAAGTTGCTGTTAGCTGACAGGGAGGCATGTACGTGTCCATCACAGTGACCACGCCCTAATTTATGCAAAAACTTTAAGACCTAATATAAATAAAAGGGTCGTGTTAGAAAACAATTCACTCACAGATTCATAATCATGAAGGTGGAATCTAACTATATCGATAATAATATGTATTGCATCCATGGGTAGAAACATGTTTTTTTCTGCTGTAAAGTTGGGCATTTTAACATGGGGGTCTATGGAAATTGCTCCTTTCTGCAGCCAGTCCCTAGCGGCCCATGTATGAACTGCAGTGTGTGGCACTTCCGTATTGGCGTCCCGGCTGTTACCCAGAGTTTGCCGCTTGGTTATGCCCCGTACGGACCCGCTTCCGTCTCTGACCACCAGGTGGCAGTGTCGGGTGCGTCCGGCAATTCGAT
Source organism: Pogonophryne albipinna (assembly GCA_028583405.1). NCBI lineage: Eukaryota > Metazoa > Chordata > Actinopteri > Perciformes > Artedidraconidae > Pogonophryne > Pogonophryne albipinna. The sequence goes on along the minus strand of CM053260.1, from coordinate 30,944,915 downwards.
ACGGGAGCCCACTTACCAAATATTTCTAATGTTGGGGGGTGTCCGTCAACCCAATATGGGGTCCCACTTACCAAATATTGTAATGTTTTACTTATACTTGTACTTAACATTCAGTTAATGATAACTCATTGAGTGCCCACCCTACCCCATTGCATGGCTGGATATGCCAATACTGAGTAGCCTCTGCTTCAAGATGAGATGATCGACGGCATCGAAAGCTTTGGAAAGGTCAATAAATAGAGCTGCACAACTCTGCTTTTTGTCTAAGATATTAGCAATATCATTTACTACTTTCATTGTCGCAGTGATGGTGCTATGTTGCTTTCTGAAGCCTGACTGATGTCTACATAGTAGGTCATTGTTACTTAAAAACTCCTTTACCTGTTCACTCACTAGGCTTTCAAGAACCTTGACCAGAGCTGATCATTTAGAGATGGGCCTATAATTATTTAATAAAGTGGCCTCCCCTCCTTTTAGTAGAGGAAGAACATAAGCTGACTTCCATACTTTTGGAATTGTGTTTGTGCTGAGAGAGAGGTTAAAAAGAGAAGTAAGAGGTGGTGCAATAAAATCTGCAGCTATCTTTAAAAAGAAATGTTCTACGTTGTCCGGGCCAGCCGGTTTCTTAGGATCTAACTTGGTTAAGGTTTCATGAATGGCTTCAATAGAAAAAGGAGTAAAACTGAAAGGGTTTTCCAAACCACATTGTTCAGAGTCACAGACTGGGGTGTTCACAGAAGCAGAGTTAGACACAGAATCAAACAGAGAACCACAGGACACAAAATGCTCGTTAAAACAATTGAACGTAGTGGCCCTGTCCGATATAGTGCCGGATGCTGTGGCAAGGCAAGGAGGTAGCTCATTACGGATTTCACCAACACACTCTCACTCCCTAAGCGTCCAGGAGCGACGCTTTGTCCCGTGGCCAACCTGATCTCACCAGAATGCGTGACTCCACCACGACTCCTTAACACCGCATTGCGTGGTGGAGTCACAAACTCTGCTACATTCACGTGTCTGCACCACGCAAACAACCCCAATGTAAAGTTAATGAGGCTCCTTTGTCGTGGTGCACACACGCATTTCTACAACGTCCCGCAGTGAGCTTTTATTCAATAAAACGTTTTTAAAATCTACTTTATAGCTTGTAGTAACTCACGGGAGGCTTCTTTTATTTTATTTGGATTCATAATAATTTGTATTTTTCGTCAGAATGTATTATGGCAACCCTGTCTCCGAAAAAGGACGTTCCCACAGAACTAAACTGCATTCTCAATTACGTTTAGCTAGAAACGTATTTTCTCCCACGTTACGTTCGTTATGAACGTATCTCAAATACGTTTATTTTCTACATATCTTTGCCATTTATTGTCTTGCTTATAATAATGATAATAGTTATTTATAAATATCATTTTAGAGCACACATTTGAAATCAGTAGACGAGGCTGTAATTTCGCCAGCTGTTACTCTCATGAGCGTGGCAGAAAATAATAGTTTTAACATGCCAAAAAGCTGCTGTGTCGTTTATTGCACCTCAAACATTAAAACAAATCCAGAGTTACGTGTTTCTGTACTTCCTCTAAGAAGAAAGGACAGTAACAGAAGATCTCTGTGACGCCAGATGTGATGTTGTTAATGCGATATGATATCCGAAAAAAAATTCAGTTTAGGATGTTCCGAAGACACTAACCCATAAGCCCCAGCTATCGTTTGGGACTACAGTCCCGTTGACAAACCCCGTGATTAATCTTCAAGCTCTGGGATTGGATGTTGGAGTGGCAGTGCGCCAAGGTTACGCCTAGCGTCAAGCTCTTTGAAATGGAACGAAACCACGGCAGACTATTCAAAACTGGACTCGAACGCCCCCCCAGAACTACACATGCTGGCTATTGTGTTTCGCAACATGTTCTCTATGGCAGGGGTTCCCAACCTTTATTGTGCCAAGGCAGATCCATAAAAACAAAAATCGCGGACCGGTTGTCAATTTTAACTGATTTTAATATTTACTCACCACCAGCAGGTAGCAACAGAGGCTAATTGTATGTAACAGCCTGAACAAATACAAAACATTAACAACGTTTAAAAAAGAATCGGTGTCGTTTTTTGGTTTTTCGGAAAAAAGGAAAACCAAAAATCCGACATTATTCAGTTTTTAAACCAAAACGGGAAAACAGATAAATCAACGTTTTGGTTTTGTTTGTATGATTTACGGATAATCCAGTGATGGGAAAACGAGGAGAAGGCGCATTATGAAGGAGATGTCCGGTCGCCAGGGTGTGTGTGTGTGTGTGTGTGTGTGTGTGTGTGTGTGTGTGTGTGTGTGTGTGTGTGTGTGTGTGTGTGTGTGTGTGTGTGTGTGTGTGTGTGTGTGTGTGTGTGTGTGTGTGTGTGTGTGTGTGTGTGTGTGTGTGTGTGTGTGTGTGTGTGTGTGTGTGTGTGTGTGTGTGTGTGTGTGTGTGTGTGTGTGTGTGTGTGTGTGTGTGTGTGTGTGTGTGTGTGTGTGTGTGTGTGTGTGTGTGTGTGTGTGTGTGTGTGTGTGTGTGTGTGTGTGTGTGTGTGTGTGTGTGTGTGTGTGTGTGTGTGTGTGTGTGTGTGTGTGTGTGTGTGTGTGTGTGTGTGTGTGTGTGTGTGTGTGTGTGTGTGTGTGTGTGTGTGTGTGTGTGTGTGTGTGTGTGTGTGTGTGTGTGTGTGTGTGTGTGTGTGTGTGTGTGTGTGTGTGTGTGTGTGTGTGTGTGTGAAATATATCTCAAATAATGTATGCACTGCCATTTCCCCACATAAACATAACAGTCTGCAATCAAACGGTTGTCTCCTGTATGCTCCTCTTCCTACTTGGCGCACCGGTAACTTTCTCGTGCGCACAAGAGGCTGAGACCCTGAGCCGCCGAATCCCTCGGAACATCATAAAAGCCATTTTCAACGGTTTTCGAGTGAAAGATTAACTAGGCTACTGGATGAAATAATATCACTGGTATAGGTGCGAAAATATTTTTATATATTTAAAATTCTGCAAATATTACGATAAATTCACAGCTATTTCGCGGCCCGGCAGTAACACCTCCGCGGCCCGGTACCGGTCCGCGGACCGGGGATTGGGAACCCCTGCTCTATGGCACGTCTCTACTGGGAATTGTAGTTTTAAAAGACGTTTTCGTTTTTCCCAAAATTAGAAGTTGACAGTATTAAACTGTGTACAGCCCTGGAGGTTTAGGCGATAGGAAACACATTGGTGTTTACAAATTGAAAACATGTAATTACTAAATGGGTGAAAATCGCTTGTATCCATAATGGGCAGCATTAATATATACCCACATGACAGCTCATTGTTACTTTGTAATTCTACTCCACTCCAATTCAGAGGTTAACCTGGTATTTTTACTCCACTATATTTATTTGAGTTACTTTGCAGATTCTGATTAATGATGTGAAATATAAACAACCCTTAAATCAGACTTTAGTTACACCTGAGTTAAATTCAGGGAAGGTGATTGTCAAGTGCCAACAATCAGGAGAGATATTTGATAGCTGGTGCTTGAGAAGACTAAACATTTATCTGCAGATCTCTATAAAGTATATTCATTACTCGTTATTCTCTACTAATAGTTAATTAAAGACTGTATATAATTGCTATTTTTGCACATCCCTTTCAAGATTTCAAGATTTTCTAAGGTTTATTGACATATCATATACACAACTACGGTGTAGTTATGCAATGAATGAATAACTTGGGTCACAGGTTCCTCAACAGTGCATTACAAGACATCTATCAATATGTGTGTATACCACCATTAAACTGTCAAATTCTGCACATTTCTTATTCTATCTACATAAGAGTATAATTAATGTGTATAATATCAGTTAAAATAAGTGCTTCAGGGGGGGACGTAGGAGCAGCGACATGTGAGGACGCAGTTTTCTGAGCTCTGCTTGGAAGGAACATTTCAAAAGTTATTTTCGCCTCTTTTCTCGCTCCCGTGGGGCAAATGTGTCTCTAAAGTGTTCAGCTATCTAAAAGTGACCGTGTTTTGATTTGGTTGTACATAAAACTCTCAAAAAATGCAGAGGAGCCAAAGACCGAAACCAGGCCCAAACGCCGCGGACTCGCCTGAGGAAGACGAGGCCGGGTCGGCGGAGCCGCTGTCGGATACACAGGCAATCATGGCCGCCCTAAAGCGGACTGAGCAGTGTGTGCTAACTAAGATCGACTCAACAGTGACGGCGGCTGCAGGTGAATTGCACACCAAAATAGACAACCTGTCGAGGGACTTAAGATCAGAAATCTTCAATGTGCGCACAGAGTTTACTAAGGTTGTTGAAGATGTTAAGAAGGAGAACGCAACTTTCGTAACGCGCATTGAAGGCCTTGAGGAGGGGGCTAATTGCTATGCTAACCGGGTAGTGGAACTCGAGGCTAAAGTTACTACGCTGTCCTCACAAGTAAACAAGTTGGTGGACAAAACTGAAGATCTAGAGTCTCGACAACGGAGAGATAATTGTCGACTAATCGGTGTGGCGGAAGGGACTGAGAATATTCGACCAGAGAAAGCCATAGCTCAACTACTGCAGGATGCTCTGAACCTGGACTACACACCGATGCTTGACCGTGCACATAGGGGCTTGCAGCCGAAACCAGCTGATGGGGATGCCCCGAGGCCGATCATCATTAAATTCCACTACTTTCAGGAGAAAGCAGATATTATACGGAAAGCCATGGGAGCGGGGCCCATCTTCCACAACGGCAAGCGTTTCTACATCTACCCAGACTACACGCTCTCGGTGAGGAAAAGGAGGGCAGCATTTACTGAGGTCCGGGGGCTGCTGCGCAGATGCCCTGGTGTGAAGTATGGACTTGTGTATCCAGCCACACTTAAAATCACAACCTCAGCTGGAGAGCAAAAGTCATTTGAAGACCCAACCAAGGCAAAGCACTACATTGAGACGGATTTGCACCCGCGAGACCCGGAGGGAGAGTGATAATCAATATTGGGGCCATGACAGGTACTGTTGGAGCTGCAGGATAATGTCACAGCCTGCGTCACAATGACTACATTTTTGACTGTTAATTACACTACAGTTGGTTGCGCTTTATGTGTGGACTATGGACAATGAGTCAGGGAAATTACAACAATGCAGATTTTCTCAAGTTATAGCTGTTTATATCTCCCAACTGTAGGGGTTTAAGGCTGTTTTAAGTTATGACCACATAAGTGCAGCAATGTCGGTGCTATGAGAAAGGCCATGTTTCATTTAAATTCATATTGTTCTGACCTTGCACAGTTCAGTCGAGTGTTTAGGTTAGTCTTGACGTGTTATATGCCTAAGAGTAGGATGAGTGTTTGTAGGGCAGTCTCAGGCTTTAAGAAGACCAGCCCGGGGATCCAGGATGGTAAGTTTATTTTTTGTTACTTTCTTAACTTTTGTCTGTGTTATGGTACTTTTTTGTTTTTCTATTGTTTCATGTCTTAACCCAAGATTGCACATGTGTGTTCAGATTTTGCCAACTTTCAAGTCCAGACCATGTATCCAGTGGCAGAGTTATGGCTCCTGATGCTGTAGATAAACAACAAGGTGCACTCTCTTTCATCAGATGGAATGTCAAAGGCCTAAATAATATGGTTAAACAGAGTAAAATACTTGCCCATTTAAAATCATTGAAGCCTGATGTGATGTTTCTGCAGGAAACACATCTGAATATTAACTCCCAAAAGAGACTAAGATGCAGTTGGATTGGACAAGTGTATCACTCGCGTTTTGATTACAAAACCAGGGGCACAGCAATTTTAATTAGAAAAGGGATACCTTTTGAACTCTCTGAAATAATATCTGATCCCAATGGTAGATATATTGTTGCAGTTGGCAGGTTGTTTAATACTCCTTTAATATTGGCTAACATCTATGGACCGAATTGGGATGACTCAAAGTTTTTCATAAACTTCTTCTCAGCCCTCCCTGACCTCAATACCTATAAATTGGTATTGGGTGGTGATTTTAACTGCGTTCTCCATGCCCGCCTTGACAGATCCAACCCTAGACCTGGTAGTACCCTGTCAACATCTGCGATAGCTATAAACTCCTTCCTGCGCTCCTGTGGCCTATCCGACCCGTGGCGGGCAAAACATCCTAATCCATCCATCCATCTTCTCCCGCTTATCCGTGGTCGGGTCTCGGGGGTAGCAGTTCCAGCAGAGAGCCCCAAACTTCCTTTTCCCTGGCGACATCAACCAGCTCTGACTGGGGGATCCCAAGGCGCTCCCAGGCCAGCGAAGAGATATAATCCCTCCACCTGGTCCTAGGTCTACCCCTTGGTCTCTTCCCAGCTGGACGTGCCTGGAACACCTCCCTAGGGAGGCGCCCAGGTGGCATCCTAACTAGGTGCCCGAACCACCTCAACTGGCTCCTTTCGACGCGAAGGAGGAGCGGCTCAACTCCGAGTCCCTCCCTGATGATCGAACTTCTCACCTTATCCCTAAGGGAGACACCAGCCACCCTGCGGAGAAAACCCATCTCGGCCGCTTGTATCCGCGATCTCGTTCTTTCGGTCATGACCCATCCTTCATGACCATAGGTGAGGGTAGGAACGAAAATGGCCCGGTAGACAGAGAGCTTTGCCTTCTGGCTCAGCTCCCTTTTCATCACAACGGTGCGGTAAAGCGACTGCAGTACCGCTCCCGCTGCTCCGATTCTCCGGCCCATCTCACGCTCCATTGTTCCCTCACTCGAGAACAAGACCCCGAGATACTTGAACTCCTTCACTTGGGGTAAGGACTCATTCCCTACTTGGAGTGGACAGTCCATCGGTTTCCTGCTGAGAACCATGGCCTCAGATTTGGAGGTGCTGATCCTCATCCCAGCCGCTTCACACTCGGTTGCGAACCGATCCAGTGAGTGCTGAAGGTCGCAGACCGATGAAGCCATCAGAACCACATCATCTGCAAAAAGCAGTGGTGCAATCCTTAGTCCACCGAACTGCAGACCCCCTCCCCCATGACTACGCCTCGAAATCCGATCCATGTATATTACAAACAGGATTGGTGACAAAGCGCAGCCCTGGCGGAGGCCAACCCTCACCGGAAATGGGTCCGACTTACTGCCGAGGACCCGGACACAGCTCTCGCTTTGGGAGTACAGAGATTGGATGGCCCTGAGTAGAGACCCCCTCACCCCATACTCCCGCAGCACCTCCCACAGTAACTCCCTGGGAACCCGGTCATACGCCTTCTCCAAGTCCACAAAACACATGTAGACCGGATAAGCGTACTCCCAGGCCCCCTCCAGGATCCTTGCGAGAGTAAAAAGCTGATCCGTCGTTCCACGACCAGGACGGAATCCGCATTGTTCCTCCTCAATCTGAGGTTCGACACATCCTAATACTAAACAATTTTCGTTTTTCTCCCCTGTCCACCATAGCTATTCCAGGATTGATTATTTCATTGTAGATGACCAATTACTTCCCTTAATCCCCAGGAGCCAGTACCACAGCATTGTGTTATCAGACCATGGTCCAGTACAAATGGATATGATGTTTCCTGGTAATATAGCACCCCAACGCACCTGGCGTCTAGACCCCCATTTGCTTTCATATGAACACTTTAAAACTTACCTCAGTGGCCAGATTGACTTTTTTCTAGAAATTAATGACACCAGGGATATTTCGAGGAGTGTTCTATGGGAATCCCTAAAAGCTTACATCAGGGGACAGGCTATTTCATACACTGCACATAAAAATAAAGAACGATCTAAGAAACTTAAAGAACTGACACACAGCATTGCAGATGTTGATAGACGGTATGCTCTCTTGCCCACGGCAGATCTTTTTAAAGAAAAAGTACTGCTTCAATCTGAATTTAACACACTTTCGACGTGGAGAGCTGAAAAAAACATTTTAAAAACTAAACAGGTTTACTATGAACATGGGGACAGAGCAGGGAGACTCCTCGCACTTCAGCTCAAGCAGCAGGCGGCTGGACAGACGATCCCAAAGATCAATACAGGTGCCGATTCGACTTCGCATAATCTCCAAATAATTAATGACCAGTTTAAGCAATACTATTCTACTTTATATCAATCAGAGGCAGATGTTAACTCGTCTGAAATTCAGTCGTTTCTGGATTCCTTACATATCCCAAAACTCTCACCAGACTCCCAGTGCTCCTTGGAGCAGCCATTAACGGTTGGAGAAATAGAGGGCGCAATCAGACTGTCTAGTACAGGGAAGGCACCAGGTCCGGATGGGTTTCCCATCGAGTTTTATAAGGAATATTCCTCAAAACTTGTGCCGGGTTTAAAATCGGTTTATGAAGAATCACTGGTTAATGGTAAATTGCCACCGACACTCTCTCAAGCGACAATTTCAGTGATATTGAAAAAAGACAAGGATCCCTCACAGTGTAGTTCCTATAGACCAATCAGCCTTCTTTGCTGTGATTATAAAATATTAACTGAAGTCCTTGCGCAGCGATTAGAAGCCTTTATTCCTACCATTATTGATAAAGACCAAACAGGTTTCATCTCTGGGCGACATTCATTTTTTAATGTACGGCGGTTATTTAATTTATTATTGTCCCCTAAATCCACAGTACGGCCTGAAATTATCCTGAGCCTTGATGCTGAAAAGGCGTTTGATAGGATTGAGTGGAACTATCTTTTTGCTGCCTTAGAAACATTTGGACTGGGACCTGTTTTTTGTAAATGGATTAAGACAATATACTCAGCTCCTACAGCCGCTGTTAGAACAAACAGTCTTATTTCCGAATATTTTATGCTCTACAGAGGAACAAGGCAGGGATGCTGCCTGTCACCCTATTTATTCGACATTGCAATTGAACCCTTAGCAATTGCTATCAGAACGGACAATAGGATTAAGGGTGTTTCCAGGGGCAACACAGTGCATAAAACATCTCTATATGCGGACGACCTGCTCTTGCAAATATCAGACCCAATAGAAAGCATGCCATGTATTCTTTCCTTGCTGAAGACATTTGGGAACATATCAGGTTACAAAATTAACTTGTCAAAATCTTTACTGTTTCCTCTCAATGACTTGGCAAGGATGGAGGATTATGGTCATCTGCCCTTTAGGATTGAAAATGAAAAATGTACTTACTTGGGTATTGAGATAGCAGGCTCGGTTAAGGATATTTTTAAGTACAATTATAAATCTATCTTGGAACGCACCAAGAATGATCTAGATAGGTGGTCGAAGCTGCCTGTCACACTAGCAGGGCGGATAAATGCTGTGAAAATGACAATATTGCCCAGATATTTGTACCTGTTTCAAATGATTCCGATTTTCATCCCAAAATCCTTTTTTGCCCAACTAGACAGCCTTATCTCTGCATTTATATGGAATAAGAAGCCTGCACGCACAAAAAAGGCAAATCTGGAGAGGGTTAAATCTGAAGGTGGTTTGGGTCTACCTAATTTCCTATTTTATTACTGGGCAGCTAACATTGCTAAACTCACATACTGGATTACCACATTTGCAGACAAGGAGGGCCCAATATGGGCTACAATGGAGTTGGAGTCCACACTCCCAGTTTCCCCAATCTCATTTTTAACTGCCCCCCTTCCATTGAATGTTAAAGTAAGTGAGTTTAACTCAAACTTAGTGGTCCAAAACTCAATTAAGATCTGGGGTCAATTTAGGAAACATATGAATCTGAAAAGCATATGCAGTTTCTCGCCAATAATGTCTAATCACCTTTTTATACCACCCCGTTTGGACATGGCATTTGCTCTTTGGCATAGAAGTGGCTTGGTCTATTTTCAAGATCTTTTTAGTGATGGCAGTTTTGCATCCTTTACACACTTGTGTAGGGAACACAACATACCAAAATCTCACTTCTTTAGATACCTCCAGGCTCGGTCTTTTGCGTCTAAACATTTTCCAGGATATCCATGTCCACCCTCTAAAGATCTAGCTCACTCGGTTCTTAATGTGAATCCATTTAATAAAGGGGCTGTGTCCAAAATATATACATTGATTCTGAATAACTGCCCTCCCACATGGGACAAAACAAAAAAAGCATGGGAAGGAGATATTGGTGATTCTATTTCAGAGGAAGCCTGGGAAAACATTGTTTCACGTATACACACCTCTTCTTTCTGTATTAGACATGGATTAATCCAATTTAAGGTGGTACACCGGCTACATTACTCCAACGACAGACTAGCTAGGATCTATCCCAGTGTCGCTCCAACCTGTCCCAGGTGTCATTATTCTCCTGTTTCCCTGGGCCATATGTTCTGGTCATGTCCGTCATTAAACAGTTTCTGGGCTTCTGTGTTTCGGTCACTCTCTGCAATATCTGTCAGGATACTATCGCCTAATCCTCAAACAGCTATTTTTGGAACTGTTAATACTGGACTAGGGTTCTCCTCCCTCCACAAAAATGCGGTTGCCTATGCGTCGTTGCATGCCCGCCGTCTCATACTGCTGAATTGGAAAGGAAAAAATCCCCCTTCCTATATTCACTGGATCAGGGAAGTGATGCTTGGGCTAGACTTGAAGAAATTGAGATATGCAGTGCGCGGTTTAGTCAACAAATACGACAAAACTTGGTCGCTATTTATTACCCATGTTAGAGGCCTATCCCTCACCTGATTCACTTTGCATCTGTCTTTGACTATTAACTTTGGGCTTGAAGTTGTTACGTACCTTGTCAGACTACGGGTTTAGAAGGCTGGCAATAAGAATAGCATAAACTGAAATGCTTTTTTGGGTTATGTGTGTGATGTCTTATTATATCTGATTATCTACTTGTATACTGTCTATTATTGTCATTTTTGTTGTATGTGTTTAATTTGGTCTATTCCTTATTTTATTTATTTTTTCATTTATTTTATTTGTATTTATATATTTTTTATATTTTATTTCTATGACCATTCGTTTTTTTTTTGTCGTTTGTCTATTCACTGGGGAATACCACCTGGAGGGGGAGGGGGGTGGGATCTGGGGCGTTTGCAACTTGTTGTCATAAATGTTGGACATACTGTATTTGTGATAAACTGAAAAATAAAGTTGTTAAAAAAAATTTTTTAAAAAGTGCTTCAACATAGTTAACATTGCAGGAAAGCAATACATTAGACGTTAAGCACTTTGTCAGGCTTAATATTTATCTGTAGATAGATACCCCCAAAGCTTTTTTCTTATTTGAAAGAAGACCTTAACCTAAAGTATTCTTTAATGTGTTAATAAAGGTTAATTAGTTTGTCTGTTTTGCACATCCTCATATTAATATCTTTGTATATCCAGCACTAAACTGTTTTATTGTAGAGATCACTTACAGTATCTTCTTGATTTGTTATATTCTATACTTCTATCATTGACCTTCTACTTTCCCTCTATGAAAGTTTGTACTCTTAATATTTTTTTCATCAAATAACATTATTCAACAAAAATAACATTATTCAACAAAAATAATTCAATAACCTGCTTTAACCACTAGGCGGTGCACACAAGGTACACACAGCATACTAATAATAATTTTGTATTATTAGTGTAGGACACTTATATGTATAACATCTGAAGATATTTGGTTTTATTCATGTTTTCACATAATTTTACAGGATATTACTATTTCTCATGTTTTACTACGACATTAATATCTGATTTGTAAAACATCACAGACAGAAAGGCATATCCGTCATTTAATGGTAAGCTATTGAAATTGTGATTCCATAGATGTGTCTCCCATCACCCAAATCCCCTGACTATTCTCTCAACTCAGTATTTACATTCTTATATTCAAAGAAAATAATATCTTTAAAAACGTGCATTGCGGCTAAAACATCCGATCAGCGAGCTGAGGATCTTTCCTACGTCTGTTTCCGGTATTGTTCCAGTAATGAGAGTTCACATTTATGCTTCATTGAAGGGTGGAATTGACTACACATCTTCAGAAACATAATTTGCTTCAGATATAACTCATAGCAAATAAAGTATAAAAATATAAGTAATAAAAAGATAAAACACTGGGATGTAATTTACGTTAGAATAAATAGAATGGTTTTGAATAATAGATGAGAGTAAAATCTACGTCACTTTTTTTGTATGAATTTATGTTTCATCCAATCACAGAGCTTGTTGACTTATCACAAGGTTTGTCAAAGCGGACAGGCGTTGTCATAACAATAGCTGGGGATTGTGGGTAGTGTAGTCTCTTTGGCGCTCCACATTCCAGAGAAAAAAAAGTTGTTTCTCAGAATTGAAGGGGAAAAACACAAAAGCCTTGTTCACAATTTAAACCTATCAATGTCGTTTAATTAACAAAGGTAATCTGGTGGTTTTGAGTTGATGAGTAGTGGAGATATCACGGTCAGATCAATCGACAGTAAGGAGAATACTTACTTCCGGGTGTACAATTCTCTGTTATCCAATGGGAATGGACGCTCACATTGCCTTTAAGAGCTGCCGACATAAATGGATGCGGTGCTTCCCTGAGCGTCAAATACCGCCGCCGATGGAAATACATTGCAATCAGTTGAAAGCTCTTTGCGTCCGTTTATGAAGCTGAAGGAGCCTCGGCGCGTCACAACTGCACGCTACGGGACCCTGACCAAGCGTCGCTCCTGGACGCTTAGGGAGTGAGAGTGTGTTGATTTCACTGGTGGATAACGATTTTATGGCTTTCCAAAAATGTTCGAGGATTATACAGGTTCTTTGTGGTAACCGACAGATAATACTTTGATTTAGCACTTTTGATTTGCGATGTGAAGCTATTCCTTAGCTGCCTAAAGCGTAGCCATTCTACCTCTGAGCCTGATTTCCTAGCCTTTGCCCAGGCCTTGTTTCTCTCATGAAGGAGACTGGACAGATTAGCAGAAAACCAAGGATTGTCTCGTCCCTTTACTCTAAATTTACGCAGGGGTGCATGTCTATCAATGATCTCCATAAAACCAAGATAAAAATAAGACCATGCGGTTTCTACATCAGCACACAGATCGATTTTACCCCAATCAAACCCAAACAGATCATGCACAAAACCCTGCTCCACAAAATGTTTTTTGTCTCTCTTACTGATAATCCGAGGTTTAACCTTTTGGACCTTAGTGTCCCTAATTGTGGCTACAGCACAGTGGTCACTCACATCATTCGCAAATACTCCCACAGATGAATATTTATGGGGAACATTAGTTAGAATGAGATCAATTAGGGAGGATTTATTAGGGGACTTAATATTAGGGCGAGTAGGACTGTCCACAATCTGAGTAACATTCAAAGAGATACAAAGGTTTTTAAAATCCTCTGACACTGCAGTTAACCAGTCCCAGTTAAAATCTCCAAGTAGCACTATTTCCTTGTAGTCTAGTTGAGATAAAAGATTTGCCAACGAAGACAAGGAGTCCTTGACAGCTGAGGGGGGTCTGTAACAGCCCACCACCATGACCTGTTGCCCCTTTGCCACTTCTATATTTAAGGCTAAAAATTAGAGTTGCTTACTGATAGATTTGGAAACCAATGTGGTTGGTTACACTAAACTTATTCTTCACATAAATGGCAACGCCACCACCTTTATTAGATCGGTCGGTACAATATACATTATAACCATTTAAGGCAATGTCAGAGGCCAAAATAGATTTATTTAGCCATGTTTCTGATAAAACAATGACGTCAGCCGAGCTCGCCCAAATTCGGACAAAATCTAGTAAAACTAAAAGACTGCGGAAGTTCAAGTGGATGCATCCCAACCCAGACCTAGCTTTAAAATCAGCAGGAGTAGCGATCTGACTACTACTGGGCGGACCAGGGTTAAGTTGTACATTTCCTGATAGCAATAATAGCAAGAAAATGTATGTGTGCCTCCCTGGAACTCCACCCTCGACCGACCGTCTCCAGCATCCACCCTCGATCCCCTGTCTCCATCATCCACCCTTTTCATGATAGAGAGGCAATATGATGCCAGAACTCCCTTGAACTCCACCCTCGACCCCCCGTCTCCAGCATCCACCCTCGACTGACCATCTCCAGCATCCACCCTCGCCATGATAGAGAGGCAATATGATGCCAGAACTCCCTTGAACTCCACCCTCGACCCCTCGTCTCCAGCATCCACCCTCGACTGACCATCTCCAGCATCCACCCTCGCCATGATAGAGAGGCAATATGATGCCAGAACTCCCTGGAACTCCACCCTCAACCCCCGTCTCCATCATCCACCCTCGCCATGATAGAGAGGCAATATGATGCCAGAACTCCCTGGAACTCCACCCTCGACCCCCCATCTCCATCATCCACCCTCGCCATGATAGAGAGGCAATATGATGCCAGAACTCCCCGGAACTCCACCCTCAACCCCCCATCTCCATCATCCACCCTCACCCAACCGTCTTCATCATCCACCCTCGCCATGATAGAGAGGCAATATGATGCCAGAACTCCCTGGAACTCCACCCTCAACCCCCCGTCTCCATCATCCACCCTCGCCATGATAGAGAGGCAATATGATGCCAGAACTCCCTGGAACTCCACCCTCAACCCCCCGTCTCCATCATCCACCCTCGCCATGATAGAGAGGCAATATGATGCCAGAACTCCCTGGAACTCCACCCTCGACCCCCCATCTCCATCATCCACCCTCGCCATGATAGAGAGGCAATATGATGCCAGAACTCCCCGGAACTCCACCCTCGACCCCCCATCTCCATCATCCACCCTCACCCGACCGTCTTCATCATCCACCCTCGTGGATGACAGGCCCCTTCTGGCAGAGGAAATAGGATTGGAGGATGGAAGTCCTGCAGGTATGTTTACATTTCAATATCTCAAACATTCAACACCATATTATTAAGTGGTCACATTTAGCGATACTGCTAATTTTCTCATTTATTTTTCATTTCCTTTTGTTGTCGCAACTTAAAATCAGCTGCTGTTGCTCATGCTCAGAAACACAATATTAGTCGCTTTCACACCAAGTACTTTGCCGTACTTAGTGCCGGCACTTAGTACGCCAGCACTAAGTACCAATCGCGTTCACACCGGAGTACTTTTCCCTGAGGGAAGATTACGCGAATGAGCCGCTGACGTCACTTCTTCTTCTTCTTCTTCTGCTATGGTTTTACTGGCAGGCCGCAAACAACTTCACGGCGTTTACTGCCACCCAAAGTCCCCGGCCGGAAGTCCCCGGAGTTTGGGCCTTCAGAGTAAATCGCCAGAACGTCGACACCTCCTCATCTCCACCGCTCTCATGTTTTTTTTGTGTTGCCATAAGTTATTCTCTCTCCGTTGATGCGCGGGGCTAATGCTAATAATGCTAATGCCAGCAAATAAAATGGCGGCTTAAAAAAACTTTTCAGAGTTTTACGGGGCGTGGTTTGCAATTCGCCCAGCCAATAGATATTGGTACTTTTTTGGTACCACCTCTCTAGCAGGCACTAAAAATGGGGGTACAAGTTCACAGCAGAACTCTTTTTGGTGTGAACGCGACATAAGGGGTAATAACGGAACTAAACGGAAAAAGTACGGGGAAAAGTACTCCGGTGTGAACGCGCCTATTGGTACTAAAGTCCTGAAGAAGATCATTGACACCTCGTCCTGAGAGTGCGTGAAAGAGTTCATCAAGCTCAGCTTTTCAAAGGTTTACATCAAAAGCAATACAAACAACCCCCCCCCCCCCCCCGCCTACAAAAATCAATGATGTGTTTCCTTCCCCCCTCCCTCTCTTCCATCAGAGCCTCTGTTATCACAGCTAAAGGTTAACACTTTGGAAACCACACTTTCCTTAACTCTATATATTAAATGTTTTTCTGATGAGCTTTTAAACGTTTCATATCTAGGGACAATAAAGCAACATTCATTTGTTTGTGTCTTTGTTTTGTTTGTATGTGTTTTTCCAGCAGAACCAGTCTGTCTTCCAGCTGGCTGGATACACACCTTGCCTGGAGTGGACCAGAGGTGGATATCCAAAGCTCTGTTTAAGTGGAACTCACAGGGCCATCCTGAGCTGGATTTTAACCGGGTGGACACACTTTGGTGGTTTCCCCCCCAGGTGCCACTGAAGACCAGCAGTTCTCCAGCCCTGGAAAACTATTTTGGTCATCCCCTGCTGCTGTGGATGCCACGAAAGCTGTGGCAAGTTAAGCTGACCTGCCCGCATCCAGAGTGCAACAAAGAACTGTTGAGCTCAGCTGGCCTGCATCAGAAGATCAGGCAGGTGGTGGCTGTTGGGAAGATGTACTTTGTAGCATCTGAGTCCCTGGCCTGCCGAAGGTGCAAGAGGACGCTCATCAGCTGGAGTCATGACCTCGTCTCTCAGCTGGACATTGGACACAGGGTGCAGTTCCCTTGCATCCTGACATCTAAACTTGCATGTGACGTGGAGGTTGCAAGTTTGATGCGTCAGCGAGGAATGGTTAGCAGCAGCATCCAGATCCAGAGGAAGCTGCAGGAGCGCCATGATGAGGTGTGGATGCAGAAGACAGTCCAGTACCTGCAGGATTGTAAGGCCAGTGCTGTCACATGGGGCCGGATCCTGCCCGGGCCCTTTGAACCTGCGCCTGCCATGCCTCCTGTCCCAAAGCACCAGGGGCTGATGCAGGTTTATGCCCTGGATGTCCTGCAAAGGCTGGATGAAATCAAGGCCACCATCACTTCACGGTATGGTCGGATCCTTAAGATGGATTCTACCACAAACGGGGCCCGGAAGCTAGCAGGAAAAAGCTACAGCACCGCTACCTGGGCCACCAACATTGGTAATGAGCATGGACAGGTTATCATGTCCGTGCTCACAGCCAGCTACCGTTCTGGTCTCGGTCCTATGGTTGAAGGACTCATCAACAGATACAGAATGGCTGGGGTTGCTCCTCCTGAGGTGCTATATGTGGACCGAGACTGCTGTGGCAACACTCCTTTCAGGAGGATGTTTGAAGAGTGGAACCACATGACCGTCCTGTTGGACATCTGGCACTTCATGCGCAGATTTGCTGCGGGTTGCAGCACACACTCCCACCAGCTGTTTGCCACCTTTATGACACGCCTCAGAGGCTGTATCTTAATGTGCCACACGGAGGACCTGAAGGCCTTGTGTGATGCAAAGCGTGCAGAGCTAGAAGCTGGAGGGAGAAATCCATCCGAGGCTGATGTGCTTCGCTCTGTCAGTAGAAGTGAGCTAGCTCTACATTGCCGGAGAATCACCCGCGGCATCGAGGAGACCGAGGCTCGGATTCATAGCCTCGTACAGGCCTTTGATGGAGATGCTGGTCGGGACTCTCTGGGAGCGCCGCTCATCAACTGGGCCCGGATGAGTGAAATCATCAAGTCCCAGATGAAGCATGTGTCCTGCCTCCAGGATCCTCCAGGTGTGAAGCTCTACACCGAAACTGGAACCATTGAGAAGGGAGGGCACCGCCTGCCAACGTACCGCTGTTTGAGAGGCTCTGATTCGCTGGAGTCGTTTAAGCTGCACCTGAACCGCTTCACCGCAGGTACATCTGTTACCTTTTTCTCACCCTGTGATTACATTTGGGATTTGAATAAATAACAGCTACTGCCGAGGTGCCCTTGAGCAAGGCACCTAACCTTGAAACTTCCTGGAAGTAGTCATCACATACAGAGCATCAACTAGTACCTGAACAGTGTCCTTCACATGCTGATATCCAAGAGAGGGAGTTACACAGTCACAAGATGGAGGAATAGAAAGCCATATTCAATGTTTACTTCAGATTAGCTCCACGTCAGAAATGAGCATGCTTGATGTCTCTCTCCATAGAGGCTGAACCATCATGTTAATCACATAGCTATCATATGCCTCAAACAGTCCTGATGCTCTTCTAGGTAATCACACATCCTGTCATGTTCACAGCTGCAGTTGGGATACCTTTGTTATCATGTTACTCTCATGTTGGAAGAGGACATTCAGGATTTTGCCATCATATTCAAAACAATGTGTCCCAAAATTCTTTTTTACAGGTACGCTTCAAAGTGACACCATTTTCCAAGCCTTTCTTTTGGATGGACTCGCCAGCTGGACTGACGTCACGCAGCATCCAATTGGCTACAACCATCTGCTCCACCATGCTGTGAAGAGCCTATCAGAGGAGGGCCAGGACCAGAACACCGTCCCTTATGTTGGGCCAAGAAAACCCACTGGTTGGTAGAAAGCCATTTCATCTGCTTGTAGTGTACAGTTATACAGACAGTTTTATTCCACAGGCCATAAGATTATTAAACACCTGAACTTTTTAAAGAACATCAATAAACGTATGCATTATGCTAATTATTTATCTAATATATCATTCCATTTACTTGCTTATAGACTTGCACTATTTCTATTTTATTTGTATTTACTTGCACATCTCAAAACATTCTGAAACTTGAAAAAGAAGAAGAAGAAGTTTCAAGGTTAGGTGCTTTGCAGTGGCCTTGGAGGTGAACTGGCACCTCTCCAGCTACCAGCTCACTCCAATTGTTGTTGTTGTTGGTCCAATCGGGACGTGAACCGGCAACCCTTTGGTTCCAAGACCAAGTCCCACTGAGCCACTACCGCCTCTATTTAAAAAAAAAAAAAGTATTCTTATTTTCTTTTTACAAGACGAGGGAGATAAGTAGAATTTTCTTTTGTAATGTATGTAAAAAAATACAATTATACCACTAGTTTAATGTTTTCTGATAGTTATGCAAATCACTTTTAATCTAAGTATCAAGAGTAATTAAATGTAATATTTATAATTTATCAGAATACCTTTATTAGTCCCACAGAGGGGATATTTACATCCATCCATCCGTCCATCTTCTCCCGCTTATCGGAGTCGGGTCGTGGAGATAGCAGATCCAGCAGAGAGCCCCAAACTTCCCTCTCCCAGCCCACATCAACCAGATCAGACTGGAGGATTCAAGGAGCTCCCAGGCCAGCGAGATATAATCCCTCCACCTGGTCCTAGGTAGAGATATAATCCCTCCACCTGGTCCTGGGTAGAGATATAATCCCTCCACCTGGTCCTGGGTAGAGATATAATCCCTCCACCTGGTCCTGGGTAGAGATATAATCCCTCCACCTGGTCCTAGGTAGAGTTATAATCCCTCCACCTGGTCCTAGGTAGAGATATAATCCCTCCACCTGGTCCTAGGTAGAGATGTATTCCCTCCACCTGGTCCTAGGTAGAGATATAATCCCTCCACCTGGTCCTAGGTAGAGATATAATCCCTCCACCTGGTCCTAGGTAGAGATGTATTCCCTCCACCTGGTCCTAGGTAGAGATATAATCCCTCCACCTGGTCCTAGGTAGAGATATAATCCCTCCACCTGGTCCTGGGTAGAGATATAATCCCTCCACTTGGTCCTAGGTAGAGATATAATCCCTCCACCTGGTCCTAGGTAGAGATATAATCCCTCCACCTGGTCCTGGGTAGAGATATAATCCCTCCACTTGGTCCTAGGTAGAGATATAATCCCTCCACCTGGTCCTAGGTAGAGATATAATCCCTCCACCTGGTCCAAGGTCTACCCCTGGGTCTCCTCCCAACTGGACATGCCTGGAACACCTTGGGACAGGTGGCATCCTTACCAGGTGGGATCCTTACCAGGTGGCATCCTTCCCAGGTGGCATCCTTACCCGGTGGCATCCTTACCAGGTGTCATCCTTACCAGGTGGGATTCTTACCAGGTGACATCCTTACCAGGTGGCACGCTTTCCAGGTGGCATCCTGGCATTCTTACCAGGTGGTATCCTTACCAGATGTTATCCTTACCAAATCAAATCAAGTTTTATTTATAAAGCACATTTTTAAAAAGATTTTTGGTCGAGCCAAAGTGCTGTACATGCAATAAAAACACTTAACAGAAGACAATAAATTACAAGAGCAAAAGTTAAATCACACACAGGGAACTGTCAGGAAACGTGCTCTGCTCTGACTAGAAGGCCAGAGAGAAGAAGTGTGACTTTAGTGAGTATTAAAAAAAAACTAAGGTCAGGGCCAACCTCACATGGAGGGGTAGAGTGTTCCAGTGCCTGGGGCCAGCTGCTGCAAAGGCTCGGTGCCCTCGGGTTTTGAGCCTGGTCTTGGGCACTATCAGCAACAGCTGATCAGCCGACCTTAAAGCTCTGGCTGGGGTGTAGCGCTGGAGGAGTTCAGCTATATAGGCCGGAGCCAGCCCTTTTAGGGCTTTGAAAACAAATAAATAACCCTAACCCTAACTCGGAACCGAAATGGAAGCCAGTGCAATGAGGCCAGAATTGGGGTGATGTGGTCACACTTTCTGTGGCCAGTCAGAAGACGTGCAGCTGCGTTCTGCAATAGCTGCAGGCGTTTAATTGACGCCTGGTCCATACCCACGTATAGAGCGTTGCAGTAATCCAGTCTCGAGGGAACAAAGGCGTTAATAACACTTTCTAGGTCTTTAAAAGATAAAAAACGACTTGGTCTTGGCCAATAGTCATATTTTAAAAAAGCAGGTATTGACTACAGTGCTAACCTGCTTATCAAATTGAAAAGTGCTAGTGAAGGTCACTCCAAGGTTCATGACAGAGGGGAGGATGTTTTTATTGAGAGAGCCCAGAATTTCAACCAGGGAGGCTGGAGGCTGGGGTCCAAAAAAGATGATCTCTGTCTTGCTCTCGTTGAGGTTAAGGACATTTTGTCTCAACCAGGATTGTATCTCTCTTAAGCAGTCCATCAACTGCTGTAGTGAGTTGACATTTGAATTGAGAGGCAGATAGATCTGTACATCATCGGCGTAACAATGGAAGGGGATATTGTGTTTTGTGAGAATTAAACCTAGGGGCAGTATGTACAGTAGAAAAAGGATGGGGCCCAGAATCGAGCCTTGGGGAACCCCACGGGTAAGAGGGGCTTTAGCAGAGGAGAAGGCACCTAGCTGCACTGAGAGGCTACGGTGTGTCAGGTAGGACCTGAACCATGCAAGGGCAGAGCCTGTGATGCCTGCGGACTGTTCGAGCCGCGACAACAGGATGCTATGGTCTACAGCAGTGACCACCAACTGGCGGCCCGCGGGCCACTTCCGGCCCGCCAGACATTCTCATCCGGCCCGCACGACGGGGGTGACTGTGGCGTTGGCGGAGTGGTTACTGCATTCGCCCCCCACCCATTTTTTTTTTACAACGTCTCGTGAGTAAGGTGCAGTACCGGAGTCCAACAGAGAGGCAGCAGCTGCGGGACAGTAGACTGCGTACTGCAAAACCTTCCCTTCCTTGAAGAAGAAGAAGTGATCCTTGTCTGCTTTGTGCGCTCCGCACCACAGCAGCAGCCCCGCTGCGACAGAGTCCAACAGAGAGGCAGGAGCTGCGGGACAGTAGCCTAGAAGCAGGGTTGGGTTGTAACGGAATATATGTAACGGAATATATGTAACGGCGTTACGTAATCAGAATACAAAAATCAAATAGGCTAACTGTATTCAGCTGGCGTTACATTTGAAAAACGAGTAATCTGATTACAGTTACTTTCGTAAACCTGAAGTGAATACATTTTGGAATACTTATTGGAATTATTGGTGGAAAAGTTTCCTCACAAAATGTAATATTCATTACCGGCAGAACTGTGTGCACACTGCACAGCGCTGCAGCATGTCTGTGAGCGAGAGAGAGATGCAGCGTGTCTGCGAGAGAGAGATGCAGCGTGTCTGTGAGGCCCCGCCCCCGCACGCAGATGAGAGAGAGAGATCTCTTTTAAAATATATTGAAAGTTAGAAACGGAGATGGTTAGATAAAATGTGCAAGATAACGTTGATGTAGCATTTCTTTATTGTCGAAATGATGACATTTATAACGGGATCAAATCAAAGTGAATGGCCTGCTGCTGCTGAATGCATGGGGCAAGTGACTGGAAACAGTTTTAAAAGTTATTACATCGTTTCAGATAATAATAATAATTAATGATAATTCATTCTATTTAGGGGCGCCTTTCAAAGCACCCAAGGACACCTTACAATTCATAACATATTCTAAGGAAAGGTTTACAGTAGGAGAATGCAGTCCGGGTGATGTTTTTTATGTGGGGTGCAGATGAGAGGGAGCTGTCCAGAATGACACCAAGATGTTGTGTTTGAGTTCTTGATAAGCCATTAAAACAGTAAAACAAGTGTCTCCTGCTCACCAAAACATACCCATCTGTTATGGAAAAAGAAAGTATTCCAAAAGTATTCTAAAAGTAACCTGAACATGTTACTTTTATAAGACACATAACTGTAACTGTATTCTGATTACTTTCAGAGCATGTATTCAGTAATCAGTAACTGATTACATTTACAAAGTAACCCTCCCAACCCTGCCTAGAAGTGATCCTTCGTTAGCGTGAAGAGTCTGCTAAGCTTTATGCAGTACCTGTACCCCCCCCCCCCCCCCCCCGGCCCGCGATTGTGTCTATTGGATACATTTTGGCCCTTGGACAAATGTAGTTGGTGATCCCTGGTCTACAGTGTCAAAGGCAGCTGTCAGGTCTAACAGCACCAGGACAGCTGGGCTACCTGAGTCGGCGGCTAGGAGCAGATCATTAAAAACTCTTAAAAGGGCTGTTTCAGTGCTGTGCATGGGTTTGAAGCCAGACTGAAACTTTTCGTGGATGCCATGTGTGGTTAAGAACGACTGCAGCTGGGCGTAGACTACTCCCTCCAGGACTTTAGATAAAAAAGGTAGCTGTGAGATGGGCCTAAAAGTTGCGAGAATGGAAGGGTCGAGATTTTTCTTTTTAAGTAGTGGCTTCACCACGGCATGTTTGAAGGCAGCTGGGACACATCCTGAGCTAAGAGAGGTGTTTATAAGTAATAAAACACTTGCTCCAACTGAATCGAAAACATCTCTGAGAAGGCGAGAGGGAAAGCTGTCTGAGGTGCAGTTTGTCGGCCGCAGGTGCTTGACGACATCCGAGAGAGAGGTGAGGGATACACGCTCAAAGGTGACATCCTTACTAGGTGGCATTCTGGCATCCTTACCAGATGGTATCCTTAGCAGGTGGTATCTTTACCAGGTGGGATCCTTACCAGGTGGCACCCTTACCAGATGGCACCCTTACCAGGTGGCATCCTTACCAGGTGGGATCCTTACCAGGTGGCACCATTACCAGGTGGCATCCTGGTATACTTACCAGGTGGTATCCTTACCAGGTGGCATCCTGGTTTACTTACCAGATCTTATCCTTACCAGGTGGCATCCTTACCAGATCTTATCCTTACCAGGTGACATGCTTACCAGGTGGCATCCTGGTATCCTTACCAGGTGGTATCCTTACCTGGTGGCATCCTTCCCAGATGGCATCCTTCCCAGGTGGCATCCTTACCAGGTGGCCTCCTCACCAGGTGGCATCCTTACCAGATGCCCAAACCACCTCAACTGGCTCCTTTCAATGCGAAGGAGCAGCAGTTAGCAGTTAAACTCAGAGTCCCTCCCGGATGACTGAACTTCTCACCTCCTTATCCCTAAGGGAGACGCCAGCCGCCCTGCGGAGGAAACCCATTTTGGCCTTCTCCAATGTTTAAGAAGCATGGAAACAAATATTAAAGATATACACATCCATTACCAGTTTTGAGATAGCAGCCAGGTGAAAGTCTTAAACGTTGAACTAAACATAGCACAGTTATTTACGGTGTGTGTGTGTGTGTATATATATGTATATATTCTTCTTCTTCTTCTTCTTCTTCTGCTTTGGGTTTACTGGCAGGCCGCAAACAACTTCACGGCGTATACTGCCACCCGAAGTCCCCGGCCGGAAGTCCCCGGAGTTGGGGACTGGCTTCAGTAGAAGCTGCTGGGACTCCCAGCAGCTTCTACTGAAGCCTTCCGAGTGAATGGCCAGAACGCCGACAACTCCTCATCTCCACCGCTCCAATGTTTTCTTTTGTGTTGCCATAAGTTAGTCTCTCTCCGTTGGTGCGCTGGGCTAATGCTAATAATGCTAATGCGAGCAAATAAAATGGCGGCTTCAGAAAACTTTTCTGAGTTTTACGGGGTGTGGTTTGCAATTCGCCCAGCCAATCAGAAATTGGAACATTTTCCTCCCCAGGAAAGTCCCTGCTCTCTAGCAGGGACTAAAAAAGATTGGACGCACTAGAGGAGATGATAATTAAGCAAGCAGAGAAACAACAAAACTACACCAGAGAGCTTATCGCACAGCTCATCTCCCAAGACATACCGGTGAGTCCACCTAAGGAGGGAGACAGTGACTCTGTAACTGAGGATGATACTTCATCTACGTGGTCAGATGTTGTCAGGAAGAAAACAATACACGATAAGGTACAAATCGGTTTATCAGGGAGTTTACGAGAGAACAACAGTCAGAAGAGAGCAGAGAAAAAAACATTGTTATACACAGATTACAAGAAAGTGAGGACGAAAATATAAATGCCAGGAAACGGCATGATGAAGATACGATAAACGATCTGATAAAAAACTAGTTGGGAATCGAAGGGGTTTTGGCATCAAAGGTGATGCGCTTCGGGACTCGAGAACCGGAAAAAAATGCTGATTACCAGAAGATTCCACTTTCGAGAAACTAAAAATAATGTCAAGTCTCCACAAATTGAAGAACGCATCAGCAAAGTTCAAGTTAATCAGTGTGGCAAACGACCTCTCCAAAGAAGAACGGGAACAGAGGAACGACCTTGTCAAGAAAGCAACAATCAAAATGGAAGGGGACGGAACGAACATGTGGCGGTTCAAAATACAAGGACCAGTGTGGGACATGAACGTTGTTTGGCAAAACATCAAACCAAATCAAAACAAGACAGAACCCACAAATACATAAATAATAACAACTCAGAGAGTAGTAGAGGACTTTCTAAGGGCCTTCAATGTCTTTACACTAATTCAGATTATGTTATGAACAAGATAAATGAACTGGTAGCAAACATTGATAAATATGACCCAGATATTATAGCTATTAGTGAAGCACTTCCAAAAAACCCACAAGTACCAATCCAGTTATGTGAATTGCACATCAGTGGATATGACATGTTCAGCAATCTAGATGAGGGTAGAAGAGGTGTCTGTATCTACATGAAATCCTACCTCAGAGCAGTACCTAAGAACTTGAAGGGCTGTACATCTACAGAATCTGTGTGGTGTGAAATACAATTCGCTATACGGACCTTCTTCTGGTTGGATGTGTCTACCGGTCACCAAACTGTCAAAATATCGGCAACTCTGAAACTAGAAGTTTAGTTGAAGAAGCTTCCTCACTAAACCGCAGCCACGTTTTAATTATGGGAGACTTTAACTATCCT
The DNA here is from genome assembly GCA_028583405.1 of Pogonophryne albipinna. Lineage (NCBI taxonomy): Eukaryota > Metazoa > Chordata > Actinopteri > Perciformes > Artedidraconidae > Pogonophryne > Pogonophryne albipinna. The sequence goes on along the minus strand of CM053260.1, from coordinate 30,919,749 downwards.
GAAATTCGGTTGGCAACCCATACGGGCACCAGAGAGTGAAAACCACCCTGCATCCATGTTCCTTGAATGCTTGAGAGACTGCTACGTATTTCAACATGTAACAAAACCAACTCATGCAAGAGGAAACCAAACCCCACACGTGCTTGACCTAATTATCACAAATGAGGAGGGAATAGTTGAGGATCTAAGCCATGAAGCACCACTAGGAAAAAGTCACCATGACTGCCTGTCTTTCAAATGTCTATGCTACCATGAGATATGCGATAATCCAAACCGCAAGTTCATCCTTGAAACAGGAAATGATTGGGACAGACTGGGCATAGACCTTTGAAAACAAGTCAGCTTCAGCACAGTGGGAGGCCATGGAAGAAAAAATCCTAACAAGTTGCAAGAGGCACATCCCTATGTCATCGGGAAAAAGTAAGAAAAATCGCTCTACTCCAGAATGGATAAATGATAGAATCAAACATCAAATCAAAAAATGCAGCTTACACCTTACAAAGGTTATCTGGTACAGAGAGTAACCGTTGTTCCGATGCAAAATTGTGCAACCAAGTTAAATGGGAGTGTTGGAAAGCTAAAAGAGAGCATGAAAGAAAAATTGCAAAGGAAGCCAAAGAGAATCCGAAAGCTTTTTATAGATATGCCAGAAGCAAGCTAAAAGTCAATGCCACAGTCGGAGATCTGAATGAATCTAATGGCAGCCTGGCTCAAAATGACAAGGACAAAGCCAATACACTAAATTCCTTCTTTGCTAGTGTGTTCACAAAGGAGGATACCTCATCAATACCAGACTTCCAGGACAGACCATTTAATAATACACTCAATAAATTGGACTTCACATCAAAGGATATCCATAAAAAACTATCGAACTTAGATGCCTCAAAAGCATCAGGATCGGATGGCATCTATGCCAGGATTCTCAAAGAACTGTGTGACGAACTATATAAACCCATACTTACTATATTTAAAAAATTGCTTGATGAAGGTGTGGTACCACAGCCTTGGAAGGATGCTCATGTAACTCCTATATTCAAAAAAGGTGACCGAAGCAATCCTGGAAACTATAGGCCTGTCAGCCTTACAGCAGTAGTATGCAAACTCCTTGAATCCTTGGTGCGTGATGCCGTCATAGAACATCTTGACTCAAACAACCTATTATCAGACCGCCAACATGGCTTCGTCCAGGGCAGATCCTGTTCAACCCAGCTCCTGGCCTGCCTTGACATATGGTCTCGTACCCTGGACGAAAGAGGAAGTCTCGATGCCATTTATTTGGATTTACAGAAAGCATTTGATACTGTACCTCACAAAAGATTACTGAAGAAGTTCTATGGGTATGGTATCCGTGGAGACATACTCACCTGGATCTCAGACTTTCTCAAAAACAGGCGACAGAGAGTCTTTGTTAATGGGAAACCATCTGGATGGTGCCCAGTTCTCAGTGGAGTTCCACAAGGTAGTGTCCTGGGTCCTACACTGTTTGTCCTCTATATCAACGACCTACCCGATAATGTGAGCTCCATGGTCCAGATGTTTGCAGATGATACTAAAGTCTTCAAGGAAATTAAGTGTAAAGAGGATGCAGAAAAACTCCAGTCAGATCTCAGAGAAATGCAAAATGTCCGAGTGTTGGCAGCTCAAATTCAATGCAGCAAAGTGCAAAGAAATGCACTTTTCTGAATCAAAAATATGAGTATAATATGGGTGATAATTCAAACACTATAAACCTATCCGAGACTCAGAATGAAAAGGACCTTGGTGTGAATGTTGATAATACCCTGACATTTAGTGACCATATCCGTCAGGCAAGTAACAAAGCGAATGGTATCCTAGCAATGATCCGCAGATAATACACTTATTTGGACTCTGACGTAGTACGTAGTTTATACATCTCTCTTGTGCGGCCACTCCTCGAGTATGGGAATGTCGCTTGGTCCCCCATGTACAAAAAGGATGCTGAGCTCATCGAGAAAATACAGAGAAGGGCAACGAAGCTGGCTCCAGAACTAAAGGACCTACCATATCAAGAACGACTGCAAAGTCTTAAAATCCCGAGTATGTATTATAGAAGGGCGAGGGGAGATATGATCGAAGTTTTCAAATATCTCCACAACATCTACAAAACATCATGCCCACTACAACGGGATTATAACACCAGGACTCGTGGACACTGCCTCAAGTTGAAGAAAGAGTACTCAAGACTGGCTATCCGCCGCAACTTTTTCAGCCTGCGTGGGTTGACTTGTGGAATGATCTGACAGAAAGCGATGTCACATCCAAGACGGTTAACTGTCTCAAGTCCCGCCTCGACTATTACTGGTCAAACATCACCTTCACTTTGGACGATGTGACTGTTGCCAGCATCCATAGTAAATAAAGAATCAGTGATCTACTTATTTATTTATGAGCGACGAAAAGGCCTTAGGCCTATTACAGCCGTATCCTATTGATTGATTGATTGATTGATTGATTGATTGATTGATTGATTGATTGATTGAAAAAGGGGTGAAAAGGTTGGCAAAAAAAAGTTCTAGTTCCAGATTACTTTGGTGTGAACGCAAAATCCCAGGAACTATTGGAACCATTCCTGGGAAAAGTATTCCGGTGTGAAAGCGCCTATAGTCTTTGTTGTTGTGTGTGGGGTCTACCAGGGGCCGTGTTGTACGGTCTGACTGTTGCAGGAAGGAAGGATCTGCGCTGTCTCTTCATGAGACACCAGTCATATTATATTATAGACATGATCTAATTCTAATCTGATTATCTAATTGTATCCTTTGTTTTACTTTAAAGAGGAACTGATGGGAGTGGAGTATCTTTACCAGCAAACTGAGGGAGTTCTTCTGGACTTCAAGCTGGGCGTACGAGAGCTGGAGAGCAGTGAAGTTTCTCTAGATATTCCTGTAGGTGGAGCTGAACCTGAGGACTTCACTCCCCCCAACTTCCACCGCGAGGGGGGTCCGTCTCCTCCATCCTCCACCCTGTCCTCCCTGTCTGTGGTCCCTCCCCCCTCCCTCCGAGTGGACCTATCATCACAACCATCCACCTCAGTCCATGTCAGTAACTAAATACTTTGTTACTGTACTTAATTAAGTACATTTTTCTGGTATCAGTACTTTACTCCTCTACTACTTTTTCTGACTACTTTTTACTTTGACTTCTTACATGTTGAACACAAATACCTGTACTTTCTACTTCTTACATGTTGAACTCAAATACCTGTACTTTCTACTTCTTACATGTTGAACACAAATACCTGTACTTTCTACTTCTTACATGTTGAACACAAATACCTGTACTTTCTACTTCTTACATGTTGAACACAAATACCTGTACTTTCTACTTCTTACATGTTGAACACAAATACCTGTACTTTCTACTTCTTACATGTTGAACTCAAATACCTGTACTTTCTACTTCTTACATGTTGAACACAAATACCTGTACTTTCTACTTCTCACATGTTGAACACAAATACCTGTACTTTCTACTTCTTACATGTTGAACTCAAATACCTGTACTTTCTACTTCTTACATGTTGAACACAAATACCTGTACTTTCTACTTCTTACATGTTGAAAACAAATACCTGTACTTTCTACTTCTTACATGTTGAACACAAATACCTGTACTTTCTACTTCTTACATGTTGAACTCAAATACCTGTACTTTCTACTTCTTACATGTTGAACACAAATACCTGTACTTTCTACTTCTTACATGTTGAACACAAATACCTGTACTTTCTACTTCTTACACTTTGAACACAAATACCTGTACTTTCTACTTCTTACACTTTGAACACAAATACCTATACTTTCTACTTCTTACATGTTGAACACAAATACCTGTACTTTCTACTTCTTACATGTTGAACACAAATACCTGTACTTTCTACTTCTTACATGTTGAACTCAAATACCTGTACTTTCTACTTCTTACATGTTGAACACAAATACCTGTACTTTCTACTTCTTACATGTTGAACACAAATACCTGTACTTTCTACTTCTTACATGTTGAACCCAAATACCTGTACTTTCTACTTCTTACATGTTGAACACAAATACCTGTACTTTCTACTTCTTACATGTTGAACCCAAATACCTGTACTTTCTACTTCTTACATGTTGAACACAAATACCTGTACTTTCTACTTCTTACATTTTGAACACAAATACCTGTACTTTCTACTTCTTACATGTTGAACTCAAATACCTGTACTTTCTACTTCTTACATGTTGAACTCAAATACCTGAACTTTCTACTTCTTACATGTTGAACCCAAATACCTGTACTTTCTACTTCTTACACGTTGAACACAAATACCTGTACTTTCTACTTCTCACATGTTGAACCCAAATACCTGTACTTTCTACTTCTTACATGTTGAACCCAAATACCTGTACTTTCTACTTCTTACATTTTGAACACAAATACCTGTACTTTCTACTTCTTACATGTTGAACTCAAATACCTGTACTTTCTACTTCTTACATGTTGAACTCAAATACCTGTACTTTCTACTTCTTACATGTTGAACTCAAATACCTGTACTTTCTACTTCTTACATGTTGAACCCAAATACCTGTACTTTGTACTTCTCACATGTTGAACTCAAATACCTGTACTTTCTACTTCTTACATGTTGAACCCAAATACCTGTACTTTCTACTTCTTACATTTTGAACACAAATACCTGTACTTTCTACTTCTTACATGTTGAACCCAAATACCTGTACTTTCTACTTCTTACATGTTGAACACAAATACCTGTACTTTCTACTTCTTACATGTTGAACTCAAATACCTGTACTTTCTACTTCTTACATGTTGAACCCAAATACCTGAACTTTCTACTTCTCTCATTTTCCAAACAGCTGGTTCCTTTAGTCTGAATGTGTGTTTGGTGGCGTGATCATTATTCTTTAGAGTCATTGCGTGCCTATTGATTTGAACACGATCCGTGTATCCATCATTTCCTGGTCTTCTCTAAAGAAGAGGGACCAATGGAAACGTTGTCATGTTGCCGTTGTTCAGCATGGAAACATTCATTAGCTAACAATGACATTATTGTTCTATTAATATAAAGGGAGGTCAGGTACTCTTTAAAGCAGCTGCTAGTTATGGGTACTTTTTACTTAAGTACATTTCAAAGCCCATACTACTTTACTTTTACTTGAGTAAATACTTCTACTTATTATTTTTTAAACACGAGTATCTGTACTTCTACTGGAGTCAAGGATATGTGTACTTTCTCCATCCCTGCTCACAGGTGGATCCTGGAAGCTCTCAGAGGATCAACACACCATCAGCGAGGAAAAGAAAAGAGGAGGGGGAGCAAACTGGAACGAGCAAAAGAAAGTAGTGATCCTTTAAAGAGTGCCTCAAAGAGTGAAAGTGTGTAGAGTTGACAGAAGAGATCCTTTAAAGAGTGCCTCAAAGAGTGAGAGCCACCTTCAGTACCATTGGTGGTAAGGAAACATTTAACCGATACCTTGGACCCAGTTGATCAGTTTCTACCCCCCGCTGAGCACAGGCCTCCACCTTCAGTACTTGCCATTGGTGATGGCAAGTACTGAAGCTACTGAAGCTGGTTTCTTTTTTTTTACTGCAGTGAGAGAGGCCAAAGAAATGTCGTTATACTCTGTATGATGACAATAAAGATATATTCTATATTCTGTTAAGGAAATATGCTGCTCTCATGCTCACAGCGTCAACATTGTACCGACAGCAGCCTCTGTTTCTCAACAATAGTCAGAAATGTAAGAGGTTCATTTCTCATTCAGAACGATGGAAACATCGCCAAGGAAACTTTTCATCTCGGCACACAGGTGGTTTTCTTTATATATATACATATATATATATATATATATATATATATATATATATACCCTTAATGGTCCCACGGAGGGGATTTACATTCTGCATTTGACCCGTCCTAGTGGTAGGGGCAGTGGGAATGTTGCCTTTCTCAGGGACACCTCGGTAGCCAGGTCACTATATGGTCTCTGCCACCACACTACTGTCTGATGGAAACTCCATAAACACTTCAACATGTTCCACATATTTTGTACATTATTGCTGACGTATGTATTTATATTGTGAGTTAGGCATCTGACCAGAAGTGCAAAATAGCAGTGCAGGAGTCTACATAATAAGAATAATTATAAATGGAATAATTATAAATAGAATAATTATAAATAGGCTATAAACAGATGAATATATAAAGTGTAAACGGCATTGACAGTAAAATATATAACAGGTGGGTGGTGGGTATGGGCTTGAGTCTATCAGCGGGCAGAGTTCAGCAGGGTAACTGCCCTGGGGAAGAAGCTGACCCTGAACCTGCTGGTCTTGGACCGGAGGCTCCTGAGGCGCCTCCCTGAGGGTAGGAGGACAAACAGATAGTTTGCAGGATGAGAGGTGTCTTTAAAGATGTTGTGCACCCTCTGCAAACACCGTATCCCCTGGATGTCCTCGATGGCAGGGAGTGGGACACCGATGATGTGTTGGGCAATTTTTGTCACCCTCTGCAATGCCTTCCTGTTGAGCATTGTGCAGTTCCCATACCAGGCTGTGATACAGCTGGTCAGGATGCTCTCAATGGTGCAGCGATAAAAGTTCACCAGAATCTGAGGAGAGAGGTGATCTTTCTTTAGTCTCCTCAGGAAGAAGAGACGCTGGTGAGCCTTCTTTACTATGCTGGTGGTATTGTTGGACCATGAGAGGTCATCGGATATATGGATCCCTAGGAACTTGAAGCTAGACACACGCTCCACCGCCATTCCATTTATGTGGATGGGAGTGTGTGTGTTGACTTTCGATTTCCTGAAGTCCACAATGAGTTATTTTGTTTTTGTTGTGTTAAGGGCCAGGTTATTGTCGGCACACCACTCAGTCAGATGCTGAACCTCCTCCCTGTAGGCCGTCTCACCATTGTCTCTAATTGTTGTGGATGAGGCCGATCACCGTTGTGTCGTCTGCATACTTGATGATGGTGTTTGAACCATGTACAGGGGTACAGTCGTGGGTGAAGATGGAGTAGAGGAGGGGGCTCAGCACGCAGCCTTGTGGGACACCGGTATTTAGGCTGACAATAAAGATATATTCTATATTCTGTTAAGGAAATATGCCCCGCATCATGGAAGAGAGATTATCCAACCTGACATGCCGGGGTCTGTTGGTTGGAAAGTCTAAAATCCAATTACAAAGGGGGGCGTCGATGCCCAGGTCGTTGAGTTTTGTGATTAGTTTGGAGGGGATGACGGTGTTGAAGGCTGAACTGAAGGCTGAACTGAAGTCAATGAACAGCAATCTTATCCACCCAGACAGAGACACCAGAGCAAGGTCTGCTTTATCCACCAAGACAGAGACACCAGAGCAAGGTCTGCTTTATCCACCAAGACAGAGACACCAGAGCAAGGTCTGCTTTATCCACCAAGACAACGACACCAGAGCAAGGTCTGCTTTATCCACCAAGACAGAGACACCAGAGCAAGGTCTGCTTTATCCACCAAGACAGAGACACCAGAGCAAGGTCTGCTTTATCCACCAAGACAACGACACCAGAGCAAGGTCTGCTTTATCCACCAAGACAGAGACACCAGAGCAAGGTCTGCTTTATCCACCAAGACAGAGACACCAGAGCAAGGTCTGCTTTATCCACCAAGACAACGACACCAGAGCAAGGTCCAAGGGTGTTTCTCAATCTCGAGTACGCTTGCTTGGTAGCACATGTCTTCCGAGCGTCTTGCTTCAGAAGCGAGGCAAGAATACTTCCAGGCATTCGGAAAACGAAGAGTGGAACAGGCGAGCAAGTGTGCAGGTGTGCGTCAGATGAGAGGCCCGCCTTACATTTTCCGCCACAGATTTGGGGAAATTGGTCCGTGCGCAAAGCATTGTGGGGATTTTAAGACCGCGGAGTCTACACATGTGCAGCCTCGAAATTTCTCCAAACGAAGTACGCCGGGCTCGGTAGAATTCCAAGTATGCTGGAGATTGGAACAGTCCTTCGGCGGCACTCGATGACGTAGTATGCTTGAAATAGTGGCTCTGCAGCAGCTTTACTCGCGATTGAGAAACACCCCCAGTGTCCTCGGTTAGAGCTCCTCCAGAGAGCCTCCTCGATGCTCAGTCCTCGATGTGCGTTCAGAGAAATGAGATGTCCTTCAACATGGCGCGCTGAAATCCATTTCCGGGTCACTACCGGAGGTCCGAGGAATCGAGGAGGGGAAATTAGGCTGCATCTCAGGTCGTTTAAATGGATTCCTTGCGTACCTCACTTGCGTCGTTTCCCTGTGACTAGTCCCTCCCTCCAGGGAAGCATGGAGAGACGCAAGGAAACCACGAGAAGCAGGGAAATGAGTTTTAAGAGCAATGGGACGTCCTTTCCTCCGGAGCGTCACGTGAAGCGACGTCCGTTTGTGATGACGCCGCACAGCTGATCGTCTGACAGCAGCTCTGTCCCCGTTATTTTCACAAACACCCCCGCCTCTGTTAGTACACATTTACTGACACAAACATTTGTATCATCTGTTGTAGACCCCAATAAATAAATAAAATAAGAACTAATTCTCAAAAAAGATAATCGCCATTCTTAAAATGTAAAACGAAAAAAGCGATCATGAAAAATGTTTCCAATAAATGAATAAAACATTTTTTGCCCACTTTGTTGTTCAGATATATCACATATTTGTAACTAAATGAAACATGAATTGAAACAAAACACGGTATAAACTGAGGAGTGACTCTCGTGAGTTTCATGTATTTTCTACACTCCGCTGGGAAACTGCTCTCATGTCAAGAAGCATCAGATCAGTGCATTCACTGCATCGTCCAATCAG
>CM053260.1:30879739-30909939 GCA_028583405.1 Pogonophryne albipinna | reverse complement strand
ACATACTGATATACACCCTGAACATCAGCAGGAGAGGACTCTTTAAAGTAGAGACACTACATACTGATATACACTGAACATCAGCAGAGAGGACTCTTTAAAGTAGAGACACTACATACTGATATACACCTGAACATCAGCAGGAGAGGACTCTTTAAAGTAGAGACACTACATACTGATATACACCTGAACATCAGCAGGAGAGGACTCTTTAAAGTAGAGTCACTACATACTGATATACACCTGAACATCAGCAGGAGAGGACTCTTTAAAGTAGAGACACTACATACTGATATACACCTGAACATCAGCAGGAGAGAGAGGACTCTTTAAAGTAGAGACACTACATACTGATATACACCTGAACATCAGCAGGAGAGGACTCTTTAAAGTAGAGACACTACGTAACTGATATACACCTGAACATCAGCAGCAGAGGACTCTTTAAAGTAGAGACACTACATACTGATATACACCTGAACATCAGCAGGAGAGGACTCTTTAAAGTAGAGACACTACATACTGATATACACCTGATCATCAGCTGGAGAGGACTCTTTAAAGTAGAGGGCACTACATACTGATATACACCTGAAACATCAGCAGCAGAGGACTCTTTAAAGTAGAGACACTACATATGATATACACCTGAACATCAGCAGGAGAGGACTCTTTAAAAAGTAGAGACACTACGTAACTGATATACACCTGAACATCAGCAGGAGAGGATTCTTTAAAGTAGAGACACTACATACTGATATACACCTGAACATCAGCAGGAGAGGACTCTTTAAAGTAGAGACACTACATACTGATATACAGCTGAACATCAGCAGGAGAGGACTCTTTAAAGTAGTAGAGACACTACATACTGATATACACCTGAACATCAGCAGGAGAGGACTCTTTAAAGTAGAGACACTACATACTGATATACACCTGAACATCAGCAGCAGAGGACTCTTTAAAGTAGAGACACTACATACTGATCTACACCTGAACATCAGCAGGAGAGGACTCTTTAAAGTAGAGACACTACATACTGATATACACCTGAACATCAGCAGGAGAGGACTCTTTAAAGTAGAGACACTACATACTGATATACACCTGATCATCAGCAGCAGAGGACTCTTTAAAGTAGAGACACTACATACTGATATACATCAGCAGGAGAGGACTCTTTAAAGTAGAGACACTACATACTGATATACACCTGAACATCAGCAGGAGAGGACTCTTTAAAGTAGAGACACTACATACTGATATACACCTGATCATCAGCAGCAGAGGACTCTTTAAAGTAGAGACACTACATACTGATATACACCTGAACATCAGCAGGAGAGGACTCTTTAAAGTAGAGACACTACATACTGATATACACCTGATCATCAGCTGGAGAGGACTCTTTAAAGTAGAGACACTACATACTGATATACACCTGATCATCAGCTGGAGAGGACTCTTTAAAGTAGAGACACTACATACTGATATACACCTGATCATCAGCTGGAGAGGACTCTTTAAAGTAGAGACACTACATACTGATATACACCTGAACATCAGCAGCAGAGGACTCTTTAAAGTAGAGACACTACATACTGATATACACCTGAACATCAGCAGGAGAGGACTCTTTAAAGTAGAGACACTACATACTGATATACACCTGATCATCAGCTGGAGAGGACTCTTTAAAGTAGAGACACTACATACTGATATACACCTGAACATCAGCAGCAGAGGACTCTTTAAAGTAGAGACACACATACTGATCTACACCTGAACATCAGCAGGAGAGGACTCTTTAAAGTAGAGACACTACATACTGATATACACCTGAACATCAGCAGGAGAGGACTCTTTAAAGTAGAGACACTACATACTGATATACACCTGATCATCAGCAGCAGAGGACTCTTTAAAGTAGAGACACTACATACTGATATACATCAGCAGGAGAGGACTCTTTAAAGTAGAGACACTACATACTGATATACACCTGAACATCAGCAGGAGAGGACTCTTTAAAGTAGAGACACTACATACTGATATACACCTGTAATCATCAGCAGCAGAGGACTCTTTAAAGTAGAGACACTACACATACTGATATACACCTGAACATCAGCAGGAGAGGACTCTTTAAAGTAGAGACACTACATACTGATATACACCTGATCATCAGCTGGAGAGGACTCTTTAAAGTAGAGACACTACATACTGATATACACCTGATCATCAGCTGGAGAGGACTCTTTAAAGTAGAGACACTACATACTGATATACACCTGATCATCAGCTGGAGAGGACTCTTTAAAGTAGAGACACTACATACTGATATACACCTGAACATCAGCAGAGAGGACTCTTTAAAGTAGAGACACTACATACTGATATACACCTGAACATCAGCAGGAGAGGACTCTTTAAAGTAGAGACAACATACTGATATACACCTGATCATCAGCTGGAGAGGACTCTTTAAAGTAGAGACACTACATATGATATACACCTGAACATCAGCAGGAGAGGACTCTTTAAAGTAGAGACACTACATACTGATATACACCTGAACATCAGCTGGAGAGGACTCTTTAAAGTAGAGACACTACATACTGATATACACCTGAACATCAGCTGGAGAGGACTCTTTAAAGTAGAGACACTACATACTGATATACACCTGAACATCAGCTGGAGAGGACTCTTTAAAGTAGAGTCACTACATACTGATATACACCTGAACATCAGCAGGAGAGGACTCTTTAAGTAGAGTCACTACATACTGATATACACCTGAACATCAGCAGGAGAGGACTCTTTAAAGTAGAGTCACTACATACTGATATACACCTGAACATCAGCAGGAGAGGACTCTTTAAAGTAGAGACGCTGCATACTGATATACACCTGAACATCAGCAGCAGAGGACTCTTTAAAGTAGAGACACTACATACTGATATACACCTGAACATCAGCAGGAAGAGGACCTCTTTAAAGTAGAGACATTACATACTGATATACACCTGAACATCAGCAGCAGAGGACTCTTTAAAGTAGAGACACTACATACTGATATACACCTGAACATCAGCAGCAGAGGACTCTTTAAAGTAGAGACACTACATACTGATATACACCTGAACATCAGCAGGAGAGGACTCTTTAAAGTAGAGACACTACATACTGATATACACCTGAACATCAGCAGCAGAGGACTCTTTAAAGTAGAGACACTACATACTGATACATCAGCAGGAGAGGACTCTTTAAAGTAGAGACACTACATACTGATATACACCTGAACATCAGCAGGAGAGGACTCTTTAAAAAAGAGACACTACATACTGATATACACCTGACATCAGCAGCAGAGGACTCTTTAAAGTAGAGACACTACATACTGATATACATCAGCAGGAGAGGACTCTTTAAAGTAGAGACACTACATACTGATATACACCTGAACATCAGCAGGAGAGGACTCTTTAAAGTAGAGACACTACATACTGATATACACCTGATCATCAAGCAGCAGAGGACTCTTTAAAGTAGAGACACTACATACTGATATACACCTGAACATCAGCAGGAGAGGACTCTTTAAAGTAGAGACACTACATACTGACTATACACCCTGTATCATCAGCTGGACGAGGACTCTTTAAAGTAGAGACACTACATACTGATATACACCTGATCATCAGCTGGAGAGGACTCTTTAAAGTAGAGACACTACATACTGATATACACCTGATCATCAGCTGGAGAGGGACTCTTTAAAGTAGAGACACTACATTACTGATATACACCTGAACATCAGCAGCAGAGGGACTCTTTAAAGTAGAGACACTACATACTGATATACACCTGAACATCAGCAGGAGAGGACTCTTTAAAGTAGAGACACTACATACTGATATACACCTGATCATCAGCTGGAGAGGGAGACTCTTTAAAGTAGAGACACTTACATACTGATATACACCTGAACATCAGCAGGAGAGGACTCTTTAAAGTAGAGACACTACATACTGATATACACCTGAACATCAGCTGGAGAGGACTCTTTAAAGTAGAGACACTACATACTGATATACACCTGAACATCAGCTGGAGAGGACTCTTTAAAGTAGAGACACTACATACTGATATACACCTGAACATCAGCAGCAGAGGACTCTTTAAAGTAGAGACACTACATACTGATATACACCTGAACATCAGCAGGAGATGACTCTTTAAAGTAGAGACACTACATACTGATATACACCTGATCATCAGCTGGAGAGGACTCTTTAAAGTAGAGACACTACATACTGATATACACCTGAACATCAGCTGGAGAGGACTCTTTAAAGTAGAGACACTACATACTGATATACACCTGAACATCAGCTGGAGAGGACTCTTTAAAGTAGAGACACTACATACTGATATACACCTGAACATCAGCTGGAGAGGACTCTTTAAAGTAGAGACACTACATACTGATATACACCTGAACATCAGCTGGAGAGGACTCTTTAAAGTAGAGACATTACATACTGATATACACCTGAACATCAGCTGGAGAGGACTCTTTAAAGTAGAGACACTACATACTGATATACACCTGATCATCAGCTGGAGAGGACTCTTTAAAGTAGAGACACTACATACTGATATACACCTGAACATCAGCAGGAGAGGACTCTTTAAAGTAGAGACACTACATACTGATATACACCTGATCATCAGCTGGAGAGGACTCTTTAAAGTAGAGACGCTGCATACTGATATACACCTGAACATCAGCTGGAGAGGACTCTTTAAAGTAGAGACACTACATACTGATATACACCTGAACATCAGCTGGAGAGGACTCTTTAAAGTAGAGACACTACATACTGATATACACCTGAACATCAGCAGGAGAGGACTCTTTAAAGTAGAGACACTACATACTGATATACACCTGAACATCAGCAGGAGAGGACTCTTTAAAGTAGAGACACTACATACTGATAATTACACCTGAACATCAGCTGGAGAGGACTCTTTAAAGTAGAGACACTACATACTGATATACACCTGAACATCAGCAGGAGAGGACTCTTTCAAGTAGAGACACTACATACTGATATATCCACCTGAACATCAGCTGGAGAGGACTCTTTAAAGTAGAGACACTACATACTGATATACACCTGAACATCAGCTGGAGAGGACTCTTTAAAGTAGAAGACACTACATACTGATATACACCTGAACATCAGCAGGAGAGGACTCTTTAAAGTAGAGAGCACTACATACTGATATACACCTGATCATCAGCTGGAGAGGGACTCTTTAAAGTAGAGACACTACATACTGATATACACCTGAACATCAGCATGGAGAGGACTCTTTAAAGTAGAGACGACTACATACTGATATACACCTGATACATCAGCAGGAGAGGACTTCTTTAAAGTAGAGACACTACATACTGGATATACACCTGAACATCAGCTGGAGAGGACTCTTTAAAGTAGAGACACTACATACTGATATACACCTGAACATCAGCATGGAGAGAGTACTCTTTAAAGATAGAGACCACTTACATACTGATATACACCCTGAACATCAGCTGGAAGGACTCTTTAAAGTAGAGACACTACAATACTGATATACACCTGAACATCAGCAGGAGAGGACTCTTTATAGTAGAGACACTACATAACTGATATACACCTGAACATCAGCAGGAGAGGACTCTTAAAGTAGAGGACACTACATACTGATATACACCTGAACATCATGCTAGGAGAGGACTCTTTTAAAGTAGAGACACTACATACTGATATACACCTGAACATCAGCAGGAGAGGACTCTTTAAAGTAGAGACACTACATACTGATATACACCTGAACATCAGCATGGAGAGGACTCCTTTAAAGTAGAGGACACTACATACTGATATACAGCTGAACATCAGCGGGAGAGGACTCGTTAAAGTAGAGACACTACATACTGATATACCACCTGAACATCAGCAGGAGAGGACTCTTTAAAGTAGAGACACTACATACTGATATACACCTGATCATCAGCAGAGAGGACTCTTTAAAGTAGAGACACTACATACTGATATACACCTGGACATCAGCAGGAGAGGACTCTTTAAAGTAGAGACACTACATACGATATACACCTGAACATCAGCAGGAGAGGACTCTTTAAAGTAGAGACACTACTACTGATATACACCTGAACATCAGCAGGAGAGGACTCTTTAAAGTAGAGACACTACATACTGATATCACCATGAACATCAGCAGAAGAAAGGACTACATACTTTAACAGATAGAGACACTACATACTGAGATGACCTGAACACTACCTGAACCTCATCAGCAGGAGAGGACTCTTTAAGTAGAGACACTACATACTGATATACACCTGGAACATCAGCAGGAGAGGACTCTTTAAAGTAGAGACACTACATACTGATATACACCTGGACATCAGCGAGAGGACTCTTTAAAGTAGAGACACTACATACTAGTATACACCTGAACTCACAGAGATACTCTTTAATAGAACCCACTGATATACACCTGAACATCAGCAGGAGAGGACTCTTTAAAGTAGAGACACTACATACTGATATACACCTGAACATCAGCAGCAGAGGACTCTTTAAAGTAGAGACACTACATACTGATATACACCTGAACATCAGCAGGAGAGGACTCTTTAAAGTAGAGACACTACATACTGATATACACCTGAACATCAGCAGCAGAGGACTCTTTAAAGTAGAGACACTACATATTGATATACACCTGAACATCAGCAGGAGAGGACTCTTTAAAGTAGAGACACTACGTAACTGATATACACCTGAACATCAGCAGGAGAGGACTCTTTAAAGTAGAGACACTACATACTGATATACACCTGAACATCAGCAGCAGAGGACTCTTTAAAGTAGAGACACTACATACTGATATACACCTGAACATCAGCAGGAGAGGACTCTTTAAAGTAGAGACACTACATACTGATATACACCTGAACATCAGGAGGAGAGGACTCTTTAAAGTAGAGACACTACATACTGATATACACCTGAACATCAGCAGCAAAAAATTCACTAAGTGGCCAAAATTGACCACCCAACAAACAGTTAGGAGCACGTTTCAGGCAATTTGGATTCGATTGGTAGTACTTTGTCGTGACACTATTTTGGGTCCCTAACATTCATTGAGCTAGGGACTTCGCAGAATCTTTTTTTTCCTTTTTTTTATGCCTCCCCCCACTAATTGGATGACGCTGAGTCGAATGGTAGGTGACATCAATGGTATACAACTTTTCAATAAGAAGTTACAGATTTTTGAAATAGTTGCAGATTTAGCTTTTTCTTTTAAAAACATTTTTCTTTTTTCAATTAAAAAACACTTTTTCAGACTCAGAAAAGGACGTTGAATCGAATGGGCTAGGTCTCGGACTCTAATGTTGTTGTTTTTTTTGTGTCTTTTATCAAAATGTATCTATTCCGACTTACTTTTTGATGCTGAATCCAACGGTGCCAGTCTCGAAGCTGTACGACCCCTAGTGGCCAAGATAATCATAAATAACTGTCTCAAAGGCTTGGAAAATTATTTTTTTCAAAATCAAACACCAGATTCTGGGTCAGCGCGCTGCCCCGAACGTGCCCATATAACGTTCGTCACTCACGGCCTTACGGTTCTCTTTAATTGTCTGGGGTCAAGGGGCTTTCTATTTTGCGTTATATCTCGATAACTATAAGGTTTTGGAATCGGTCTTTCGGATATGTCGTACAGCTCATCAAGGCGCACGCATGGATGCCCTTGGTGTCCCGATCCGACAATCCTATGAGAAGTTTGTTTTTCAAAGTTTTCATTCAGTATGGCCTAAAGGTCTTACCCTCTGTGAATTAACGTAAATCCTCTATGCCTCTATAAGTTAATAAAACCTGCCCAGACATCCATGCGGAAACAAAAGAAGAAAGCGCGCCGCCTGCCGCCATTTTATGCTCGAAAATAGTGTTTCTATGATCATTTTGTGAAAACTTTGCAACCCAGCTAACCTTCAATGTTTTTTCTCTTTAGGCTGAAACTGAAGCAACTGGCAGATAAAGGGCTTCTTCAACTTGGTAAGCCTTGCAGTGGAGAAACTAACGCGCTTGGGGGGGGGTGCTAGTGGAGCCTAGTGTGTGTTAAGATGAGAGATAAAAACCATCCCTTGATTGCAAAGTTAATGCAGACTACCTTTGCCCTGCGGCGCAATGAGATCATCAATGATGAGCTACCTGTTGGAGAGATCCTGGAACGCTGGCCTGCCTTGACAATGGAGTCACAGGTGAAAATATTTTAGATATTACAACTATATAATAATTTTGTGTGCCTTTGTCACTGATAACTTTGGCATGTTTACTCAGATTTAGCATGTCATGTTTCTGTTTATCTCTGCTGCCTTCAGTCCACATATACATTGTACTCTGAATTAAATAGTCATTTTATATTTGTGCAGAGTTTCACAGGATAACGAACCTCAACCTGAAGAACCACTTTTACGCGGAGTTGGATCGGCATGCTGTTGAGCTTGTTCAGGAAGAAGGCGGCACGCAAAGGCGAAGTGTCTGAAGTTCAGCTCTTCACCGCCAATGACCTCCAGGTGAGTCGGTTAAGCCTCTTGGTGTTTTATTATCATACTAGAGTGGATTTTCTGTGTGTGTGTTGGGGGGCAGAGGGTCAGCCTGATAGATTTAGATTTATTATTAAGATACTTGTATTTGGGGAGGCAACAGCAGTGTTAATGTTATTGCACTCTGTTGTTGTGCTAATGAGATACAGGTGGGATCGCAGACGCCTCAATTGCTTCAAAATGGTAATCTCTTCAGTCATGGAAGAGCCCTTGTGATATAAATTGTTGTGTGGCTATGCTGTTTAGCATCCAAAGTAAAACAAAGATATGTTTTCGCACTCAAGGATCAAGGTGACGTCCATAGCCGACATGCTGCTCTCCTCCCTGCCTGGATTTCTGCATGAGGATGACTCCAGGTTTCTGAGGCTGTGGCATGTAAGTCAGCATAATAACTGTTTTGAATGTATGTGACAAATCATCAACAAATATAGTTTATCTTATAAATATACATACACACACATACACACAAACAGACACACACATATAGACACACACATACATAGACACACAGACACACACATACATAGACACACACATAAACACACACACACACACACACACACACATGAACAGACACACATACAAACAGACACACATACATACTAACAGACACATACACACACATAGACAGACACACACATGCACACACATAGATACACATACACACAGATACACATACAGGCACACACATACATAGACACACACACATACAGATACACACACATACAGGCATACACATACACAAACTTATACACATACACACACATAGACACATTTCCTTACATGGGAGGTTACAATAGTGTCATATGCTAATAACTTTATTTCCTACTGTGTGTTTCAGCTGGGATGTCAGGATTTGGTGCTGCCCATTACCACCAGCTCCAGGCCCCACAGCTACAGGCCCCACAGCGAGCAAGTACAAGTACTGGTATGATGCCCTACTCTTTCACTACACTAACGTTTTGAGAGACGGGGACACAGAACTCAATGAATACTATTTGACATATGTATGACTTACAATTCAGATGTTGTGTTCAGACATCCTGTGGTAGTTGACAACAATATGCTGGAACATCAGGTTATGTTGCTACTCCCAAAGTATAGTGAAATATAACTAATGATTTTGTTTCTACAGGGATATCGGGAATGGGATACGGCTCGGTGCAGTACACCCCCCTTGGACCCCCACAACGTGCACAAAATGGTATGCCATTGTATTCCTCACTAATGAACCCAATTTACTACTAAAATGTAAAGTAATATCTTTGTAGACAAATCAAATCACACTAGTCGTGTTTTTTGTGTAAATGTTACAGCATTTGTTTTTCCCTCCTCTAGACTTCTTTAGAGGAAACTGCCACCAGTTTGATCCCATGCAGTCAGTGC
Source organism: Pogonophryne albipinna (assembly GCA_028583405.1). Lineage (NCBI taxonomy): Eukaryota > Metazoa > Chordata > Actinopteri > Perciformes > Artedidraconidae > Pogonophryne > Pogonophryne albipinna. Next base: position 30,899,849 of record CM053260.1, on the reverse strand, counting down.
CTGATCATGGTTGCTATGGTAAGTGAACAAGACGATCATCTAACATTTGTAGACATTTTCTGATCTGTGTGTGTGTGAAAAGGTTAAATCTCTATATTCTGATGATGATCATTGCTCTCTTCTTTGTTCATCTGCCCTCTTTGATTGAATACTTTATCAACAGTTTGAAATAAGAACAGGGGCACAGTTATACAATAATGCTAAAAGCCAAGGATAACAAAAAGCCCTGAGGGCTTGTTTCCATTGTGGTCCTGTGTATTCAATTAATCTGTATGAGTTCTCTCTCCTGATAGGATACTGAAAATGTGCTTTTCTTCGACGTTGCCATTTTTGTAGCTCCTCCGTTTACAAAAATGCTGTGTATAAAAATGCTGCAAGCTTGCTTCTAAATATATATGCGACGCTAGGGATGATCTCGCGCGCGATCTTGTGACGATTCTCTCTGACCAATCAGCAGTCGAGAGTGTTGACGTCACTAGTTCAGCCCTGGCCCTGGCCCTGGCCTGATAGAACCACGATTTTATGGGGCCGGAAAAAGAGGGAAAAAGTACCCGCTAGCCGGTGCTGCGCTATATGGAAAGGCCACCAAAAACTGTCCTGGCCGCTTGAGGACGATTAAGGACGCTTAAACGGGGCTACCCGCTGCAGTGGAAATGCGCCATTAGTGTAATTCCTCATGAGTCATTTGCAGGTTATTTTCAATTCTTACTTTACACTTTTCAATTATATTTTTCTTAAGACATTGCCATCCAGAAGATGACTTCAATGCTCGCTGAAGTACTTGTGGTGTTAAAGGGCCTGTCCAGAGATGTGCAGTTCATCAAGAATGAGTTGGCAGAGGGCAACATGACCCCGGCTGGTAGTCAGGGACCAGGGTCAGCCACAACCCATATGTTCCCCATCCAGCTGCCAATCGCCAATGAAGACGACTTCAATGAGGCTGAATCATTCCTGAAGAATGAATCAGTCCGTCAAAAGATGGTAATTTGACAGACTGAACTGCATTCATTTATGAAATGTGGATAATATCAGTGCGGTCAAAATGTGCTTAGTTATTGCCCTTTAGCTACTCAACCACAAATAATTCTAGTCTTAGCTACTCAACCACATACAATTGTAGTAACATTTATATCTAACATTTATATTGACATGACCAAAATTGGGACACCAGGGTTAAAGTGGTTAAACATAACGACTGGCATGAACTTGACTGAATACCATGGGCTGGAATATCAGTGTATCAAGTGTATAAAAAACAAAGTTGGTCTCTGTGTATGAAATAAGAGTGCTGTTGTGCTGTTTCTAACGTAAGTCCCACAGAACGTAGCTCAATACAACAGTTAAAGCAGTGGCCTATTTGTTTCTCTCGTCTGATATAGATTGCTCGCCTGGCTCTGGTAGGAGGCACCAATTCAGAGAACCTGATCAGACGGATGCTGGCAACTGCTCTGACTAACGCCTTAGCCTGTCGATACAACTGGGCTGGAAAGAAAGACAAGCGTTGCAGCAGCAAGAAGCCATTCAAGGAACCGGCAATACAAGACTGCATGTTTGGTGGGTTTCCTCCCCTGCAAACTACTTATTAGCTTAAGTTTCGGGAGTGAGGTGTGACTGATGGTGATTCAGAACATAATTATGCTCTTTGTGAGCCATATAGTACCAACTACCGAGTTTGAATCCAACTCCTATAATGTATTTTATGTCTCTTCTCTGACCTTGTTTCATGTCTCTCTGTAATCCCCTGTTGAAGAATAAAGCATGAACTTAATCTAACAAAAAAGGTTAGGTTGGAATCAGGTGATGGTGAAGCTATAAGAAATAAACCAAAAAAAGACAACCTAATTGGTGAGCTTTAGAGGTGCTCGGATGCAAATGTTATTACCTGGATAGAGCCAGGCTAGCCGTTTGCTCCTCTTTCCAGTCCAGTCTTTTAGCAAACTGGCTGCTGACTGTAGCTTGTGTTACTGTACAGAGTGAGAGTGATTTTCTTATTATAACAGAAGTTGTATGGGATACACACACTCTCTCTCTTCCTCACGCTTATTTTTGTAATCTTGTCTTTCAGCTGCTGCTCGGCAGTTCGACCGCAAGCTGACCCACAATGGCTTCAGTGAAACTGTGAAGAAGTGGCTTCGTTATGCTCCAGAGCGCGAGGGAGGCATCACAAGGAACACAAGTGAAACGAACACAAGTGAAACAAACGCAAGTCCAACTTAGGGTACCCCACCACACTCTAATGTGTTTTCCTTGTGCATACAGTACAAAGGTTACCGCCTCATAGACAATACTGTTCTTTCATGGACAATAGACTGTTGTTCTTACAGTCAAAAATAAGTCAAATGTTTACAGCTTCGCCTTCATGGAAGACTTGAAGCTTCAGGCTGTTCTTGTTTGGAGTTGCACCAATGGTTCTTACACACCCTCTTTTTTTTATGGGGGTATCTTGTGTCACTGTATATTTGCACATACGATGTGTCCTCTGCATTTATTCCACAGCGTTTGGGGAGCAATAACGGGTTAAGAGTCTTGCTCAGGGACGCATTGCTGCCTGTTTTCTAAAATAAATTTGAATATTAAAATCATGTTTTCTGTCATTTTTAGTTTGATTTCATACATTTTGGGAAATATGGTAATTCAAGGTCATTTTGAACAAGCTAATAACAATCGTCTGACAACAATACATGGTGTAGTGTGTGTTTACAAGTTTGGACCACTTCATTCAGTACAGTATTGATGTTGCACTTGTTAATGGTATGTTAAGATGTAGACCTATACGCAGAAAACTCATTGGTGAAAAACATTCACTTTTTTAATGTGTTACAGTATGCTTAGAAAAGTAGAATATTTTAATGTAAGTTTTACATTTAGATTCCCATTTAGATGATGGTTGAATCAATATTGATTCCTAACACTGATTAAATATAAAATCAACCAAAAATGTGCATGTAGATTCCTATTTATATGATTGTTGAATCAACATTGATAGTGTCAGTTATGGTTGAAAGTCCAACGTTTATTCAACATTAAAACAATTTGCGCTTTCTGTTTAATTTCAATGTCCGGGTTTCAACATGGATTCAATATTTCTGCCTAACCATATTTCAACATTGATTCACTCATATTTTGCTATCTGGGTACATACTGATATACACCTGAACATCAGCAGGAGAGGACTCTTTAAAGTAGAGACACTACATACTGATATACACCTGAACATCAGCAGGAGAGGACTCTTTAAAGTAGAGACACTACATACTGATATACACCTGAACATCAGCAGGAGAGGACTCTTTAAAGTAGAGACACTACATACTGATATACACCTGAACATCAGCAGGAGAGGACTCTTTAAAGTAGAGACACTACATACTGATATACACCTGAACATCAGCAGGAGTGGACTCTTTAAAGTAGAGACACTACATACCGATATACACCTGAACATCAGCAGGAGAGGACTCTTTAAAGTAGAGACACTACGTAAATGATATACACCTGAACATCAGCAGGAGAGGACTCTTTAAAGTAGAGACACTACATACTGATATACACCTGAACATCAGCAGGAGAGGACTCTTTAAATTAGAGACACTACATACTGATATACACCTGAACATCAGCAGGAGAGGACTCTTTAAAGTAGAGACACTACATACTGATATACACCTGAACATCAGCAGGAGAGGACTCTTTAAAGTAGAGACACTACATACTGATATACACCTGAACATCAGCAGGAGAGGACTCTTTAAAGTAGAGACATTACATACTGATATACACCTGAACATCAGCAGGAGAGGACTCTTTAAAGTAGAGACACTTCATACTGATATACACCTGAACATCAGCAGGAGAGGACTCTTTAAAGTAGAGACACTACATGCTGATATACACCTGAACATCAGCAGGAGAGGACTCTTTAAAGTAGAGACACTACATGCTGATATACACCTGAACATCAGCAGGAGAGGACTCTTTAAAGTAGAGACACTACATGCTGATATACACCTGAACATCAGCAGGAGAGGACTCTTTAAAGTAGAGACACTACATGCTGATATACACCTGAACATCAGCAGGAGAGGACTCTTTAAAGTAGAGACACTACATGCTGATATACACCTGAACATCAGCAGGAGAGGACTCTTTAAAGTAGAGACACTACATACTGATATACACCTGAACATCAGCAGGAGAGGACTCTTTAAAGTAGAGACACTACATACTGATATACACCTGACCATCAGCAGGAGAGGACTATTTAAAGTAGAGACACTACATACTGATATACACCTGAAAATCAGCAGGAGAGGACTCTTTAAAGTAGAGACATTACATACTGATATACACCTGAACATCAGCAGGAGAGGACTCTTTAAAGTAGAGACACTTCATACTGATATACACCTGAACATCAGCAGGAGAGGACTCTTTAAAGTAGAGACACTACATGCTGATATACACCTGAACATCAGCAGGAGAGGACTCTTTAAAGTAGAGACACTACATACTGATATACACCTGAACATCAGCAGGAGAGGACTCTTTAAAGTAGAGACACTACGTAAATGATATACACCTGAACATCAGCAGGAGAGGACTCTTTAAAGTAGAGACACTACATACTGATATACACCTGAACATCAGCAGGAGAGGACTCTTTAAATTAGAGACACTACATACTGATATACACCTGAACATCAGCAGGAGAGGACTCTTTAAAGTAGAGACACTACATACTGATATACACCTGAACATCAGCAGGAGAGGACTCTTTAAAGTAGAGACACTACATACTGATATACACCTGAACATCAGCAGGAGTGGACTCTTTAAAGTAGAGACACTACATACCGATATACACCTGAACATCAGCAGGAGAGGACTCTTTAAAGTAGAGACACTACGTAAATGATATACACCTGAACATCAGCAGGAGAGGACTCTTTAAAGTAGAGACACTACATACTGATATACACCTGAACATCAGCAGGAGAGGACTCTTTAAATTAGAGACACTACATACTGATATACACCTGAACATCAGCAGGAGAGGACTCTTTAAAGTAGAGACACTACATACTGATATACACCTGAACATCAGCAGGAGAGGACTCTTTAAAGTAGAGACACTACATACTGATATACACCTGAACATCAGCAGGAGAGGACTCTTTAAAGTAGAGACACTACGTAACTGATATACACCTGAACATCAGCAGGAGAGGACTCTTTAAAGTAGAGACACTACATACTGATATACACCTGAACATCAGCAGCAGAGGACTCTTTAAAGTAGAGACACTACATACTGATATACACCTGAACATCAGCAGGAGAAGACTCTTTAAAGTAGAGACACTACATACTGATATACACCTGAACATCAGCAGCAGAGGACTCTTTAAAGTAGAGACACTACATATTGATATACACCTGAACATCAGCAGGAGAGGACTCTTTAAAGTAGAGACACTACATACTGATATACACCTGAACATCAGCAGGAGTGGACTCTTTAAAGTAGAGACACTACATACCGATATACACCTGAACATCAGCAGGAGAGGACTCTTTAAAGTAGAGACACTACGTAAATGATATACACCTGAACATCAGCAGGAGAGGACTCTTTAAAGTAGAGACACTACATACTGATATACACCTGAACATCAGCAGGAGAGGACTCATTAAATTAGAGACACTACATACTGATATACACCTGAACATCAGCAGGAGAGGACTCTTTAAAGTAGAGACACTACATACTGATATACACCTGAACATCAGCAGGAGAGGACTCTTTAAAGTAGAGACACTACATACTGATATACACCTGAACATCAGCAGGAGAGGACTCTTTAAAGTAGAGACATTACATACTGATATACACCTGAACATCAGCAGGAGAGGACTCTTTAAAGTAGAGACACTTCATACTGATATACACCTGAACATCAGCAGGAGAGGACTCTTTAAAGTAGAGACACTACATGCTGATATACACCTGAACATCAGCAGGAGAGGACTCTTTAAAGTAGAGACACTACATGCTGATATACACCTGAACATCAGCAGGAGAGGACTCTTTAAAGTAGAGACACTACATGCTGATATACACCTGAACATCAGCAGGAGAGGACTCTTTAAAGTAGAGACACTACATACTGATATACACCTGAACATCAGCAGGAGAGGACTCTTTAAAGTAGAGACACTACGTAAATGATATACACCTGAACATCAGCAGGAGAGGACTCTTTAAAGTAGAGACACTACATACACCTGAACATCAGCAGGAGAGTACTCTTTAAAGTAGAGACACTACATACTGATATACACCTGAACATCAGCAGGAGAGGACTCTTTAAAGTAGAGACACTACATACTGATATACACCTGACCATCAGCAGGAGAGGACTATTTAAAGTAGAGACACTACATACTGATATACACCTGAAAATCAGCAGGAGAGGACTCTTTAAAGTAGAGACATTACATACTGATATACACCTGAACATCAGCAGGAGAGGACTCTTTAAAGTAGAGACACTTCATACTGATATACACCTGAACATCAGCAGGAGAGGACTCTTTAAAGTAGAGACACTACATGCTGATATACACCTGAACATCAGCAGGAGAGGACTCTTTAAAGTAGAGACACTACATACTGATATACACCTGAACATCAGCAGGAGAGGACTCTTTAAAGTAGAGACACTACGTAATGATATACACCTGAACATCAGCAGGAGAGGACTCTTTAAAGTAGAGACACTACATACTGATATACACCTGAACATCAGCAGGAGAGGACTCTTTAAATTAGAGACACTACATACTGATATACACCTGAACATCAGCAGGAGAGGACTCTTTAAAGTAGAGACACTACATACTGATATACACCTGAACATCAGCAGGAGAGGACTCTTTAAAGTAGAGACACTACATACTGATATACACCTGAACATCAGCAGGAGAGGACTCTTTAAAGTAGAGACACTACATACTGATATACACCTGAACATCAGCAGGAGAGGACTCTTTAAAGTAGAGACACTACATACTGATATACACCTGAACATCAGCAGGAGTGGACTCTTTAAAGTAGAGACACTACATACCGATATACACCTGAACATCAGCAGGAGAGGACTCTTTAAAGTAGAGACACTACATACTGATATACACCTGAACATCAGCAGGAGAGGACTCTTTAAAGTAGAGACACTACATACTGATATACACCTGAACATCAGCAGGAGAGGACTCTTTAAAGTAGAGACACTACATACTGATATACACCTGAACATCAGCAGGAGATGGACTCTTTAAAGTAGAGACACTACATACCTGATATACACCTGAACATCAGCAGGAGAGGACTCTTTAAAGTAGAGACACTACATACTGATATACACCTGAACATCAGCAGGAGAGGACTCTTTAAAGTAGAGACACTACATACTGATATACACCTGAACATCAGCAGGAGAGGACTCTTTAAAGTAGAGACACTACATACTGATATACACCTGAACATCAGCAGGAGAGGGACTCTTTAAAGTAGAGACACTACATACTGATATACACCTGAACATCAGCAGGAGAGGACTCTTTAAAGTAGAGACATTACATACTGATATACACCTGAACATCAGCAGGAGAGGACTCTTTAAAGTAGAGACACTTACATACTGATATACACCTGAACATCAGCAGGAGAGGACTCTTTAAAGTAGAGACACTACATGCTGATATACACCTGAACATCAGCAGGAGAGGACTCTTTAAAGTAGAGACACTACATGCTGATATACACCTGAACATCAGCAGGAGAGGACTCTTTAAAGTAGAGACACTACATGCTGATATACACCTGAACATCAGCAGGAGAGGACTCTTTAAAGTAGAGACACTACATGCTGATATACACCTGAACATCAGCAGGAGAGGACTCTTTAAAGTAGAGACACTACATACTGATATACACCTGAACATCAGCAGGAGAGGACTCTTTAAAGTAGAGACACTACGTAAATGATATACACCTGAACATCAGCAGGAGAGGACTCTTTAAAGTAGAGACACTACATACTGATATACACCTGAACATCAGCAGGAGTGGACTCTTTAAAGTAGAGACACTACATACCGATATACACCTGAACATCAGCAGGAGAGGACTCTTTAAAGTAGAGACACTACGTAAATGATATACACCTGAACATCATCAGGAGAGGACTCTTTAAAGTAGAGACACTACATACTGATATACACCTGAACATCAGCAGGAGAGGACTCTTTAAATTAGAGACACTACATACTGATATACACCTGAACATCAGCAGGAGAGGACTCTTTAAAGTAGAGACACTACATACTGATATACACCTGAACATCAGCAGGAGAGGACTCTTTAAAGTAGAGACACTACATACTGATATACACCTGAACATCAGCAGGAGAGGACTCTTTAAAGTAGAGACATTACATACTGATATACACCTGAACATCAGCAGGAGAGGACTCTTTAAAGTAGAGACACTTCATACTGATATACACCTGAACATCAGCAGGAGAGGACTCTTTAAAGTAGAGACACTACATGCTGATATACACCTGAACATCAGCAGGAGAGGACTCTTTAAAGTAGAGACACTACATGCTGATATACACCTGAACATCAGCAGGAGAGGACTCTTTAAAGTAGAGACACTACATACTGATATACACCTAAACATCAGCAGGAGAGGACTCTTTAAAGTAGAGAAACTACATACTGATATACACCTGAACATCAGCAGGAGAGGACTCTTTAAAGTAGAGACACTACATACTGATATACACCTGGACATCAGCAGTAGAGGACTCTTTAAAGTAGAGACACTACATACTGATATACACCTAAACATCAGCAGGAGAGGACTCTTTAAAGTAGAGACACTACATACTGATATACACCTGAACATCAGCAGGAGAGGACTCTTTAAAGTAGAGACACTACATACTGATATACACCTGAACATCAGCAGGAGAGGACTCTTTAAAGTAGAGAAACTACATACTGATATACACCTGAACATCAGCAGGAGAGGACTCTTTAAAGTAGAGACACTACATACTGATATACACCTGAACATCAGCAGGAGAGGACTCTTTAAAGTAGAGACACTACATACTGATATACACCTAAACATCAGCAGGAGAGGACTCTTTAAAGTAGAGACACTACATACTGATATACACCTGAACATCAGCAGGAGAGGACTCTTTAAAGTAGAGACACTACATACTGATATACACCTGAACATCAGCAGGAGAGGACTCTTTAAAGTAGAGACACTACATACTGATATACACCTGAACATCAGCAGGAGAGGACTCTTTAAAGTAGAGAAACTACATACTGATATACACCTGAACATCAGCAGGAGAGGACTCTTTAAAGTAGAGACACTACATACTGATATACACCTGAACATCAGCAGGAGAGGACTGAATGTAATAATATATTCTGCTAGTCTTCATATAAAGCACAATCTATGTTTTCATTGCCAAAATAAATCTATGAAAGAGGATGAGTTACATCTTGTATTTGTAGATCTGAGAAAAAAATCAAAATGTTGAAGAAAAAAAACGTAGAATTCAGATTTTATTTATTTTGTCCGATGTCAAAAATAAATTAGATAGATACTTTATTGATCCCAAATTTGGAAATTGTTACACTCTACACTTTTACTACTAATACACTTTTAGCTTTTATTACCTTCTTATCTTTTATATTGTGCCATATGGATGTAATAAACATTTGGTTTAGTCAGTCCAATTTTTCTTGTTGAACAGAAATGTTGCCCATATTTAAAATTAGTTGGAAAAATCTAATCAAATCCATCACTTTTTTTTAAAAACGTCTTCATCCTGAAATACAATAAAGCGTTTTGCGTCATGACGTCACGTTACGCTGCGTCATTGCGTCACCCTCCCAGTCAGGCAAAGCGCAATAAAATATTGATCAAATACACTTTTAGTTTTGATAACTTTCTTATTATTAATGTTTAGAACAGTGTTGCCGTGTTGTTGTGATTAATAATAAACAAATTCTGATTATTTCTATAGAATTTAAAAATAAAACGTCATAACGTCACGGTACGTCACCTCCCGCCCCCTCCCCCGTCTCTCTCCTCCTCGGGGAAAGCGCACATTCCTATTGTCCAAGATGGCGGCGTAGGGTGCAGATCCTCCCGGGCTGAAATGTTTTTAACGGATTTTACGATTTGTATATCGACACCTGTTCCAGTATCTCGCGTGCGGAGATAGCGCGTGCTTCCCGGATCCGCGTTGCGCTCACTAAGCTGCTGGAAGTCCGATTCCCATCCCGAGGGCACCGGGAAGTTTGAGCTCCACCGCCGGCCTTCACACTATGTTCTTTAAACCGGGATAAAAAAGACTCTAATAACCACCGATTAGAGGAACCGTTAACCGGATTCTCTAATCTACAAACTGCCCGGATTCCCGCGGTGATCGCGAGCGTTTTCCCCGTATTGCTGGAACATTCCATTATGTTTTTAAAATAGGGATAAATAGACTCTAATGCAACGTTCTTAGAAGAAAAACAAGAGACATTATTGTTTTCCTAAAAGTGGTTGTTTGTCTAGAGTTAGGCGTTTTGCACAGTACACATTGTTTATTTAGCCTTCAGCTGCTGCAGTGTGTTTCCGTCGTGTTCCCCTCTCCCTGCTGGAAGTGAGCTGCTCCACCACCGGGTAAACCATTATGATTATTACATAGATATAAATACACTCTGATCAAAACCTACTTATGAAGATAAAACTGTCAACATTATTGTTTATTTTGTCCTAAAACTGATTGTTTTCTAAACACAGTAAACCGTATTTATCTGGAGTGTGCTTTCCCTTACTAACCCTGCTGGAAACCATGATATTATGTTGATAAAATAAGGATTAAAAAGTACTTATCTAAACAAAAATACTCGTAATTGTTTTCTAAAATGGACTGTTTTCTGAAATAAGGCCTTTTATATAGTATATACATGTATATTTCCTGTCCTGTTAACTAACCCTGCTGGTACCATGATATTATGTTGATAAAATAAGGATACAAACGTACTTAACTGAACAAAAATACTTATCACTGTTTTCTAAAATGGACTGTTTCCTAAAATAAGGCCTTTTAGCATGCATGTACATTTCCCGTCCTGTTTCACTAACCCTGTGGGAACCATGACATTATGTTAACAAAATAGGTATTAAATAGACTCTAATAAAAACGTACTTACAATAAAACCCAGTATATTGTTTCTGCCGGTGCCCCAGCAGCAGATGATGAAGCGTCAGAGGGAGAGCAGTCCGTCGGGTAGTAAGAGGCCCAGGGAGCGCAGAGAGGACCCCCCTCTGGCCCTGCTGATGGCTGAGAGCAGGGGCTACCATCGCAGGAGCCGGAGCCGCGAGAAGACCCGCACTCTGGTGAGACCTCCAACCAATACAGCCAATAGGTGACCTTTAAATTCAGTTTCTTCCGTGTATAGGGATACACGAAAGAACCTGACTTTAAAGGTCACCTATTATGCAAAATCCACTTCTTCATGGCTCTCCTACATCAACATGTGTCCCCTCTTCTTCATGTCTCTCCTACATCAACATGTGTCCCCTCTTCTTCATGTCTCTTCTACATCAACATGTGTCCCCTCTTCTTCATGTCTCTTCTACATCAACATGTGTCCCCTCTTCTTCATGTCTCTTCTACATCAACATGTGTCCCCTCTTCTTCATGTCTCTTCTACATCAACATGTGTTCCCTCTTCTTCATGTCTCTTCTACATCAACATGTGTTCCCTCTTCTTCATGTCTCTTCTACATCAACATGTGTTCCCTCTTCTCCATGTCTCTTCTACATCAACATGTGTCCTCTCTTCTTCATGTCTCTTCTACATCAACATGTGTTCCCTCTTCTCCATGTCTCTTCTACATCAACATGTGTCCCCTCTTCTTCATGTCTCTTCTACATCAACATGTGTTCCCTCTTCTTCATGTCTCTTCTACATCAACATGTGTTCCCTCTTCTTCATGTCTCTTCTACATCAACATGTGTCCCCTCTTCTTCATGTCTCTTCTACATCAACATGTGTTCCCTCTTCTTCATGTCTCTTCTACATCAACATGTGTCCCCTCTTCTTCATGTCTCCTCTACATCAACATGTGTCCCCTCTACATCAACATGTGTCCCCTCTTCTCCATGTCTCTTCTCCATCAACATGTGTCCCCTCTTCTTCATGTCTCTTCTCCATCAACATGTGTCCCCTCTTCTCCATGTCTCTTCTCCATCAACATGTGTCCCCTCTTCTTCATGTCTCTTCTACACAGTAGCGTAGGCAGAAATGTACTTTAGGGTGGGCCTGTAAAAAATAGGGTGGGCCAGATTTTTCTTCTGCGCATCAGAAGCTAACAACAATCCCCGCCGGTACCGGTGGCAGATTACTTTTAGAATACTTTTGGAATACTTTCTTTTTCCATAACAGATGGGTATGTTTTGGTGAACAGGAGACACGTATTTTACTGTTCTAATGGCTTATCAAGAACTCAAACACAACATCTTGGTGTCATTCTGGACCTCTCATCTGCACCCCACATAAAACACATCACCCGGACTGCATTCTTTGTACTGTCTTAAAACCTTTCCTTAGAATATGTTATGAATTGTAAGGTGTCCTTGGGTGCTTTGAAAGGCGCCCCTAAATAGAATGAATTATCATTATTATTATTATCTGAAACGAGGTAATAACTTTTAAAACTGTTTCCAGTCACTTGCCCCATGCATTCAGCAGCAGCAGGCCATTCACTATGATTTGATCCCGTTATAAATGTCATCATTTCGACAATAAAGAAATGCTACATCAACGTTATCTTGCACATTTTATCTAACCATCTCCGTTTCTAACTTTCGATATATTTTAAAAGATATCTCTCTCATCTGCGTGCGGGGGCGGGGCCTCACAGACACGCTGCATCTCTCTCTCGCTCACAGACATGCTGCAGCGCTGTGCAGTGTGCACACAGTTCTGACGGTAATGAATATTACATTTTGTGAGGAAACTTTTCCACCAATAATTCCAATAAGTATTCCAAAATGTATTCACTTCAGGTTTACGAAAGTAACTGTAATCAGATTACTCGTTTTTCAAATGTAACGCCAGCTGAACACACTTGATTTTTGTATTCTGATGACGTAACGCCGTTACATGTAGGCCTATTCCGTTACAACCCAACCCTGTGTGTCTCTCCGGACTCTCCACCAGCAGATGAGAAACACCCACCTCTCCGCCTCTTCCAAGGGACGAGGGAACCGTGCGGCAGAGTTTCCGTTAACATTGTTTTCTTCTGACAGCCCAGCAGCAGGAGACGTGGGGAGAGGGAGGCGTGGGAGAGGGAGGCGGGGCTATTTCATCGTTATCAGAAAATGATGCTAGATGAGGGCAGGCGGCTCTTCTTGGAGTCTGGCTTTTTAAAAAAAAACATAGTTCATTAGCGAACTTTGAGCCATCATTTATTTTGCAGGCAGCTCTCTGCCTCTCTCGTTATTATGGCGCGCGCCGGAACCAACAATCAGTTTTTACCGTAAATGAGTTCGGTTCAGAGGATAAAGCACATACAACATTAATTAAACTCGATATTTGTTCACTTGAATTTCACTTTGAATTATTGGATATTCTCAATGGGTGAATACATTTGGTTATAATAATAATTTAAAAAAATGTAATTTTTTTTTTGACACCGAAGCTTTCTCAGGGTGGGCCAATGAGTAAACTGGGTGGGCCTGGGCCCACCCAGGCCCTATGGTGGCTACGCTACTGCTTCTACATCAACATGTGTCCCCTCTTCTTCATGTCTCTTCTACATCAACATGTGTCCCCTCTTCTTCATGTCTCTTCTACATCAACATGTGTCCCCTCTTCGTCATGTCTCTTCTACATCAACATGTGTCCCCTCTTCTTCATGTCTCTTCTACATCAACATGTGTCCCCTCTTCTTCATGTCTCTTCTACATCAACATGTGTCCCCTCTTCGTCATGTCTCTTCTACATCAACATGTGTCCCCTCTTCTTCATGTCTCTTCTACATCAACATGTGTCCCCTCTTCTTCATGTCTCTTCTACATCAACATGTGTCCCCTCTTCGTCATGTCTCTTCTACATCAACATGTGTCCCCTCTTCTTCATGTCTCTTCTACATCAACATGTGTCCCCTCTTCGTCATGTCTCTTCTACATCAACATGTGTCCCCTCTTCTTCATGTCTCTTCTACATCAACATGTGTCTCTTCTACATCAACATGTGTCCCCGCTTCTTCATGTCTCTTCTACATCAACATGTGTCCCCTCTGTGGAAAGAGACTCTGAAAGTTTCAGGAACAAAGATTCTCTCTCTTTTTGATCCATTTCTATAAAAACCTGTCTGAAAATGAGCTGATCAGATTTTGGCCACTTTATGATGTCATAACGATGTTTTGTCTTGGTAACCATTAGCCAATCAGCAACCAAGGTAACCCCCCCCCCCCCACCTTATCACCTGAATCTCCTCCTAGAGCACCATTGAGTTCTTTGTAACCAAATGTCTCTCAGAGGGGCGTGGGGAGGGGCTCCTTATTTTCATCTAAAGTAACTAACAGAGGGGATTATGGGTAATGCTGCAATGATCTGTTTGGTGTTTCAGCCAATCAGAGACAGGCTCTGGATATCAGAGGTGTGAGTAAGTCCTACATGTGCAAGTCATGAGCAAGTCCCAAGTCACTGTGGTGAGAGTCAAGCAAGTCAAGTCATACAACATGCTGATGAATAATCCCAGTTTCTGCATTTAAATCAGTTAAAAGACGGTGGTTATGAAAATGGATTCAACCCACACTATGATCTTCATTACATACTCTGTCTGTCTCTCTCTGTCTCTGTCTCTCTCTCTCTCTCCTGACAGCCCGTCAGTATCATGGTCAGTCAAAATGAATCCCTTGGAGGTTCTAGTGCTCATTTACCGTGTTGTCTTCTCTTTGCTTAATCGATTTGAAACCAAGTCTAACGTAGCTTAAACTTAGCGTTAGCTTTCTAGCTAACACAACACATTCACGCACCTTTCTCTGTGGGGTTTTTTGTAGTGACGAATGAAGTTGGATGTTGTGGTGGTCCTGTCACTGATCTTTATGCTGCAGACCCTGCATACCGCTGTTCTCTTCTTATTTGCGTCATCGACAAAATAATCCTTGAATCCAAACTTCACTATTTGTGGAGTAACGCTAGTCGCTGCCGTGTTAACTGAGACTCCTGCCTTCTAGTGGGTTGCCAGGTTTGCGCGCATGGCGCTATAATCACTTTCGAAAAAACTAAACGTAATATCTCAATACAAAAACAAACATTTAATTTTAAACAGTCAAGTCCTTTCAAGTCATCTGTCTCAAGCTTAAGTCAAGTCTCAAGTCATGAATACCAAGTCAAAGTCAAGTCAAGTCTTTTATCAATGTTAGTCAAGCAAGTCTCAAGTCCACAAATATGCGACTCGAGTCAAGTCATGTGACTCGAGTCCCCACCTCTGCTGGATATATCTGAGACCTGTGATGTATTGATGAAGAACAGTATAATAGGTAGGGATGGGTATCGTTAGGATTTTATCGATACCGGTACTGCTTATCGGTATCGGTATTTTTCGATACTCTTAGCGATACTTTTCAATAATTTGGTGCTCAAAATTATAGACATGAATACAAGATGTGAAGATTAAACAGTCATGTTATTGTAATTTTATTGCAGAAATAACTGTATAACTTACATTAGCTTCTCAGAAGCAGACACAAATAAATAAAAAACTTAAAGGGGCCTGGCTCGCCCTATCATGCTTTTTGGGGTTTTCCCTCAGACAGAGGATGAAAAGCGGCATTTTTTAACATTTGTAAATCAGTTACATCTTCATCCAGACATTTCAAACTGACAACCTAGCTCGACAAGCAAAACTGTGATTGGTAAAAAGGCTAAGATGGTAAAAAGATAAAGGCGAGTACGTATATATTATTCTGGATTGTACTTTTAAATCATCACAAAATAAGTGATGTGCTGAACTGAAACGTCAAAATGTGTCTGAAGGTTTAAACATAGAACAAAGTATTTCAGCTTAAAATATGTCAATTCCTAGAAAACGACCAACAATTGCTGAACCATACATTGAAACGTTGACCTTTAACAACATTTAATGCAGTTTTCCAATTCACAATGACATCTGTAAGTTTAAAGCATTCAATGAAAGGTCAAATTATTATAGGTGTGGGAGCTCACATTAAAAGTCAGTGTTAATAAACTAATTAACTTAGCGATCTGCCTGCAAGACTTCACTCTGGTAACTAAAACATATTACCCGTGCGCAGCAGCTAACCTGCCTGCGAGCCTTCGCTCAGGTCACATTTACACACGGCGCGGCTGAAGCCCGCTAGCACTATTAGCACTAGCAGTATCGCTAGCAGCCACATTGGTTAGGCTGTCAAATACGCTGCACCGTTTTAGATTCAATGAGTGTCTCGTTTGCAAAAGCTTCATTAAGTTGCTTGTGTTACCCCCTTTACAAGCAACTAATTGAGTACATAGATTTCACCTTGCACTATCGCCACTACATGTTTTAAAGTGCACCCAGACCTTGGATCGCTTCGCTCTGTCCGCCATGCCTGCGGGAGTCTCACAACAATAATAAGAGCGCTGTTGAGAGAGATGACGAGTGGCATTTACAGTGGCCAATCAGAGGGGTCTCAAACCGGATACATCACACGGGATGAGGGTTCCCAACCAACCAGAATGGTTTAAAGTTAAACTAAGGAAGTAGACGTAACACATATACCGATAGCAGCACCGTTTGTCCAGCGGCTTAACGGTATACCGATACCGTTCAATCAGGCAGTAGCGTGGCGTGGGGAAAAATGTAGGGGAAGCCCATTTTTTGGGTCGGGGGGGGTGGTGGTCAATAACGTAACCAGATGAGTGATTACAGCGCCCGGTATCATTTTACACACATTTGTATCACACAGATGCAGGACTTGCACACGCCTGTTATCTAACCGAAAGGTCTGCACGCACTCTCCAGCTGAAACTCTCTCCTTATTCATTTAAGCATTTTACTTATTAATGTATGCAGACAATCACACAATCTGTGATTTTTGGATTTTCCGTGCCTCTCAATTGCCCGTGACAGATTGGCAAGGTCGATGAATCCTGAAGTTGCCCAAGGATTGTTCAGGGAGCACGAATCCTTGTCAAAAAGAAGACATGGCCAGCAAAATAGACGCTGAAGTTTAGCGCTTCCAGTTAGCCACTCCGTGCGGACATAATTGTCCTCATTGAACGTCCGATTCTCTCCCTTTTTCCTCTGTGTACACACAGCTCGAGTGCGGGCATTGGCCTGTCATCTGATCTAATTTTTAGTTGCTGCTATAGCGGAAGTTTAGTAAAGTTATGTTTGATTAAGTACGCCAAATCTCCACCCTCCATAATGCTTCATTTGCTTGATAGTTTCTAATGGCGGTGATGACAGTTACAGTATTAAAACTGATGTTGATGTGATTTGATTGGATGGCAGTGTCCAATCAAATCGCCAGCCGCCTCTGAAGGGAAGCAAGAGGCGGCTGGCTTCCCTTGGCATAGCCCTGACCAATCACAGGTTGGCAGGGGCATCACGTGGGCCTCATCTGATTGGTCAATCCCTCACATTTTTTTCACCAAGGGAAGCCAGATTCGGCTGGCCTCCTCTCGCAGCAGAGAGTGCAATCTACTGTTTCACCATAACATCTAGAGGGGCGCTGTTTGTTTCACTCTTTGTAAAATACTCAATGAGAATGGGGGAGAGACGGGCCGGCAGCAACACACAGCAAAGGAGAATTATCGAAACAAAACAAAGTGTTTTTATTTATTTATTTAAATGATAACTACAATCCGAAAAAACAGGGGAAGCCTGGCTTCCCTTGGCCTCTGGGAGAAAACGCCACTGCAATCAGGTACCGGTATTGACTTAGTACTGGTTCTCGATACCCATCCCTAATAATAGGGGACCTTTTTAAATATATATATTAGGTTCAAGGCTTTTATTGTCATGTGTGCATAGCTACAGTTTAGATATATCAGTGAACATCTGAAGTCCCAGGCTCCTCCAGCAGAGCAACACGATAGCACAGATGACATAGTGTAATACAAAGGAATAGAATAGTGCAAGGAGAGTCTATATACAAGTGATTGGAATATGATATCAGATAAATAATGTGTGAGTAGCAGCCAGATGAATGTTCTGGATGATCTTTCAGAAGTTCAGGTGTTGAACCGTCCGATGGCCTGTGGGGTGAAACTGTGAAGTCACAGATAGCACATCATGGCTACAGACCCAGTCAAAGGTCACGCCGTCTTAGGGCTGCACGATATTGGAAAAAACTGACATTGCGATTTCCCCCCCCTGCGATATGAAAACATAGGAATTGAAGAAAAGACTGTTTTTTTCCCGCAAAGTTTCTTGAACTTTAATGCTATACAATTGGTATTTTTCTAACTATATTCAACCGGATGAAGGATTTTAGTCACGGACGTCTGGATCTTAAGTTATCAGAGCAACAAGCTGAGCTAGCTCGGTTAGCAGCGCCGAACTGGAGAAACACATGAAACCACTTTATTCAGTGTTTTGACCTTTAATCACCGGGTCCGTTTGCTTTGGAGATTTGATTGGTGGTTTGCTGTCACTCACTCAAGCACCCTGACATGAGAGCTGCGCAAGTTTTCCTTTTGTAGCAAGCAGCAACAAAGTTTTCCTCCTCCTCCTCCTCCTCCCCCTCCTCCTCCTCCTCCTCCTCCTCCTCCTCCTCCTCCCCCTCCTCCTCCTCCTCCTCCTCCTCCTCCTCCTCCTCAAATGAGAAGGTGTGTCCAGACTGTAACCCGGTACTGTAGATCAGCGGTTCCCAACTGTGGGCCCACTTAAGAATAACAAAGGACCACTAGGGGGCCGCGGCCCGCAGGTTGGGAACCGCTGCTGTAGGGTTAGCTGAAAGCAGTAATATTAAGCTGAACCTTTTTAAACTTGGTTTCATTGATTAGTGAAATAATAAGAACGTACTCTGTGTTATTGATGCCTGTAAATGAGACGCTAAAGAAGTGTTTGTGGTTCTGCAGCCCCGGCTCAGAGAGGAACGTGTGGCGGTTCTGGACCTCCAGCAGCACCGGGGGGGCGACCTCAGTCTGTTGGGACGCCCCCCGCTCAGAACCACAGCTGCAGAACCCCCGCCCCCCCGGCCCGGGACTCTGGAGTACAAGACGCTGCTCATCAGTAACCTGGGAGCACAGGTGTGGTATTTATTTTATTTATTTTATTATCAAGATGGAGCATGACACCAATATTAACCCCCTTTTTTCCACTTATCCCAGACACAGAACACATTCTCCACACATGCAATAAAACAATAAAAAGAAAATAAATGACGTCAAAGAAACGACTACACGCGCTTTTCCTCGTGCTCAAAGACGCTTTACATAAAAACAGAAACAGTACAAAGAAAAACCAAACTGCAACACATCTTCTTAATACGGACTGTTCCCAAGCTTCGCTTAGTGTGAGAAGTAGTGAATATAGATAAACATTAGCAAATAAGAATCACACATCGATATTACTTTTATTTATTTGTTAAAAAAAGTTTACATTATAAAGAAAAATCAAACAGAATGTCATTGAGCCGTCAAATACATATCACATCAAATATCACATCAAATATAACCCCAGCCTGAGAGAAAACAACTTCACAACACAAAAAACAGTAAATGAGATAAGTATACACGTTCTCATAATGGACACCAAAAAACATACATACGTAGTCCCATTGTTACGTTCCCTCCAGAGGCCTGTGCTACGAAGCCGGATGTTCTCTTAGCGGCTAACTTCAGGGGAAACTCTGGGTTTCCGGTCCTACGACGCTGGTTCTCTTTTTAGCGGGCTAGATCTCCATGGTAACTGATGTTAACCGGAGCAGGTTAGGTTCCAGGATATGAGCTCAACTCAGTGAAAGCACCGCCTGCTGACCAATCAGAGCTCAGT